>CAJVPI010000543.1:0-27035 GCA_910592345.1 Paraglomus brasilianum
GTAGCCGTAAATTTGGCTTGGTCAGCAAAGATTTTAGCCGAACCTTTTAAAATTTGGTCTAATTGGAGAAGGCGATTATTTTTGCTGTTAATTACTTCATTGTATGTTTTTATTTGTCGGTCTTTCTTTTCTATGTCTTTTTTAAGAGAAATTATTTCGTTATTTGAAGTTTCTAAACTTTTTTCTAAATAATTCTTTCTATCTTTAAAATCATAAATAGTTTGTTTAATTTTTTCTTCTAATCCTCGTATTTTCATAAATATTTCATATTATTTAGTTAGTTTATTTCGTCATTTAGTTCTTTGCGGTCCAAAGTTTTCATTAAGGTCAGATAAATCAGCATTTATTCCCTTTTGGATTATTCTTTCAGTAAAGGCAATTACGGCTACTCCACAATCTCAACCATTTTCTTGTTGAATGCCATGTTTAGGTTTTAAGTATTCACCTAAGTCAATATTTTTATCTCCGTGAATATGTTTTAATAATTTCTTAACCAATGGTTTAACATACTCATAATTATCACCTCCTGAGGTGTCATAATGATAAAACCTTTTCTTTTCTGCTTCATAAACTAACAGGGACCAGTGAATTTTTTTCTTATTTACGGGTATAAATACTAATTTCCCTTTAAAATCATACAAATTACTTTTCAAAGTAGGATATGCCATATAAGCATCAGCATCGGCTGTATTTCCTGCTTCTATTATATAATAAAAGTCCATGGCAGGAAGAATTTCATATTTACTAACTTGCTCTTTTGGTAATTCATTAATAATTTGCTGATTGGCTCAGTCTATTTCTTTATCAGTTAATCAGTGTTTAGGAGTAAATCAGTCTGTTTTGTCGGTATTATCTTCTTCCTCTTTGCTTTCGCTGTCTGAATCAAAAGGAAGTGGAGAAGGAACTCGGCTACTTTCATTACTTTCGGTTTCTGATTTTTCTCCCCTTTCTCTTTTCAGTTGCCGAATATTGGCTTGTAATTCTTCAATTTCTAAATTAGCATTATCTAATTCAGCCATTAGTTTAGTAATCTGTTCTAAATAATTTTGGGCTTTTTGGCTTTCAAACTTTATTTCTTCTTTCAATTCTTCGGTTTTTTTCTCATCTTCCCCAGCTGGAGAAGGAGGACGAGAGGAGGAACGAGAAGAAGGGCGTGAACTACTGAACGAGCCATCAGTATTAAACATTTGATAAATTGCTAATAATTGTTGGCAAACTTCTTCTAAAATATTGTAAGTATTAGGTAAATTAGCGTTAGTAAATAAAAGTTTAAGGCGATTTAATTCTTCAATAAGTTCAGTAGGAGATAGTTCTTTATTTAATAATAAGTTCGCGTGGTTCTCTAAATTACTGACTCGAGTAGAATAATTTTGCTCTTTTTCTTCTAATTCTTTTTCCTTCTTCTCTAAATCTTTAATTCTATTTCTTTTATCTCAAAATTCTTTTAATAATCGGGCTTTGCTGTCGAAAGTTAAGTTTTCCCTCGTCTCGGTCATTCATTTGATTAGGTCTTGGTTATTGCTCATGTTTTATTTACTTTCCTCTTGTCTTTACACTTTTTTTAATTTAGTCTTTAAGGCTTCCATAAATTTCTTTTCTTTCTCCTTTTGTTCGCTTTCGGCTTGCTTTAATCGTTCTTTTTCTTGCTCGGCTTGTATCTTTTTCACTTCTTTTACTTTTTTCAGTTCAAGTCTTTTATAAACATTGTGAATAAAAAAATTGTATTCGGTTTTTGCTTCTTGTGTGAAACTTAACTCAAACTTTTCATTTTCACTCTTTAAATAAAAAGTTCGCTTATCTACATCATAAAAGTAAGTAGTCCCTCATTTAATCTCGTTTTTATCCACCCTTTTACTTATTTCCTCAAAAAGTTCTTTATTTGTTGAATGTTTTAGGCACATTATTTTAGTTACTTGTTGGTTAATCAACTACTTTCTGAACCGTTTTTTGACAAAAAGAACAAATTCGGTAAATTCTACTAACATTAAATCCTCTATTGGAAATTCGAGAGTATTCAAAGTTATCTTGTCTAATTTGTTGGCATATTTCACATAATCTAGTTTCTTTCTTACGAATTGCGACATTTTTGTTTCGACTAGTTAATAATTCTTCTAGTCTTTGAATTCGGTTTAAATAACTTTTTCTTTCTTCCTCAGTTATTTGTTGAGAAATATGTTTTTCTAACTTATTTTTAACTTGTTGAGGAGTTTGATTAGGAAAAAATTTCTTTCATTGATTAAGTTCTTTAACAATTTCTTCCAAAGTTCGGTTTTCTTGGTTTAATTTTTCCTCTACCAAATTAATCAGCTCTCTATCCTCATTATTCATATTGCAACCATTTTCCACAACCATTTCTTTGACAGGTTTTTACATGAGTGTTTCCATCTTGAAAATTAAAGTCATGGATTTCAGTGGTATATTTATTGTCAATAACGCAATAATCAGAAAAAAAAATGTAAGGGTTAAATTTCTGCCCTTCCAACTTTTTAACTTCTTCTCATGTTTTTTCTTTGCTTTCTAATAAGTTTTTAAAACTAGAATTAGTGGCTTTTAATTCTTCTATTTCTTCTTTTGCTCAATTTTCCGTTATTTTTTTTATTATTTCTATTGTCATATTATTACAAAGCTACTTCTTCTTTAATTTCTTCCGCTGGTTTTACTTGTTCAGAGTTATCAAAAAACTCTTCATTCACAACATCCAAATATTTCTTTAACAAACTAAGGCTACCATCGACAAAATCATTTTCTTTATTGTATTCTTTTCCTCCATTTCACCTTTCATAGAGTTTTTGGTAATCTTTACTTTCTTGGGCTTCTTTAATTCATTCTAAAACTTGTTTAATTCTAGATTTTTTATCGGGATAAATACTTAATTCGAAATCTAATTCTTTATCAAGAGAACTACTTTGAAGATAATCTTCATACTTTTTTTCTGCTCTGGCTAATAAATTAGGAATTTCTTTCTGAGCCTCCTCGGTGGTAATAATTGGTTTTGACAAGGCATATCTTCTATTCCTTATATTTTCTAAAATACGATAAGCGGCTTGTTTAAAATGATTATTTTCTTGCTCTAATTTGGCCGATTTTTGTCTTTCTTTCTCTAATTCTTTTTGATCTAATTCATTTTGTTGAAGATCTTTTCTTTGGGCAAAATCATCTCAAAATTTTTCTTCACTAATCGAAAGTTCTGGTCTTTTTCTTAATTCGGTTATTTCCTTTTTAATTTCTTCTAATTCGCGATAATCAAAGAATTGGGTTCACTCTTTAATCTTTGTTTCTAATTCACTTGCTTTTTCTTTAACTTGAACCGCATTTTGATTCAAAAAGTTATTTTTTCATTCCTTTAATTCACCTTCAGTTAAAGAATGGTTTTCTTTTTCTACTTTTAGTTCTTCGCCAATTTCTTTATTTTTTTCCTCTAACTCTTTAATTTCTTGCTGAACTTCTAAAGGTTTCTTTTCTCCAAAAATATCAGTCCAAGCCTTTAATTCTTCTTTTTTTTTAAGATAATCAGTTTCGTGTTTTTCAAATTCTTTTAATCTTTCTAGTTTAAGTTCTCAGTCCCCGGGCAGTTTTTTAACATTTAATTTATCATAAGCAATTATTTTATCCTTATCTTCAACTTTTAAAACTTCTCCTGCTGTATCATTTTTGAAGTCTTTGAACTCACCAATCTTTTTTTTGTCTTCTGAAGAAAGATTGCTGTTTTGGATTACTTCTTCAAAAAATTGGCGATTAATGCCTGTTTCTAAGGAAGTGTTATTATTATTTTCGTTATTCATATTAAGTAATTTTAAAGGAATTTAAACTTTATATTATAGTCTCAATTTTAAAATCCCTAGAATTTTTAATAATTCTTCTTTTTCAATCTTTAATTCTTTATAATCAGTTGGTAGTTTAGAGGAGGAACTTTCCGGCAAGGGATTATTTATAAGTTGTTTTTTTAATTCGACAATTTCTAACTGTAAGGGATTAAGAGCAGAATTTAATAACTCTTTGATACTTTTTATTATTTCTTCTATGGATATAGGGGGTGGTAAATTACCCTCTTGGGCTTGTAATTCTTCATACTTTTTTTTGATTTCTGAATAGTTATCTTTTCATTTATCTAAACTGGTTTTTATGCCGTCATAATCTTTATATTTCTCTATTTCCTGTTGAACTGCTTGCTGTAGTTGTTCAGGGGTGGGTCTTTGTTCTGCTATTTTTAATTTAGTTTCAGTTTCTAATAACTTGGTTTCTAATGTTTTTTTATCGCTTAATTGTTTTTCTCAATCAGTAGGTAAATTAGTGGGTTTTAAGTCTTCTTCGGCATGTTTTTCTTGGTTATTCAAGAGTTCTTGGTATTTTTCCTCGGTAATATTTGGTTTGGATTGTAGGTTATTTAACTCTTCTCCTTGGTTTTTTACTTCATTTTTTAACTCTTCAATAGTTTTGTCTTGCTCTTCGATTTTTGTTTCTAATTTCTTTGTGTTTTCTAATAATAAGTTATTTTTTTGTTCAGATTGTTCCGACTTATTTTTTAAGTTTTCTATCTCTTTATCTTTGTCCTTAATAATTTGGTCGCGATTAGTTAGTTCAGTTTGCGAAGTAGTTAATTTTTGTTCTAATTCTTTATTCTTAGTAGTTAGTTGGTTTTTGTCTTTTTTTAATTCCTCTATGGTAGCCCCCAACTCTTTCATTTTGGCGATGAAGTCAGCTCGGGGAATTTTGCCACTAATCCCTTTCTTTTTAGTGCTATTTAATCATTCCTCGGCATTGAAAGGTTGGTTTGACATATACTAATATTGTTTCTCTCATAAGGGTCAATTCCGAAATCCTAACTAAACTTAATTTTAAGCCTTTAATGGTTGAATTTCTTTATTTTTTAAATAATTCTTGGCCCTTAGCAATTCTTTCAATTTTCCTAAAACGCCAGTAAAATCTTCTTCTCCTTTTTCTATTCTTTTATCTCAATCTTCTATTAACTTTTGATAATTATGACTTACTTTGGCTTGAATAATGGCTAGTAAGAGTTCTTGGGTTATTCTTCTAGTTTCTGGGAGTTGAAAACTAGGTAAGGCATTTTCAGGATGTTTTAGTCCCTCCTTTCATTCTTTTTCAGTTTTTTTTAATAATTCCTGAATGGCTTCTTCGGCCTGAATACTATTTTGAACAGGCCGAGTGAGTACTCAACCTTTTTCTTCTGCTGCTTCTTTTAAAGTCTTGATGCTTTTTAACAATTCTTCTTTTTCAGTTATCAATCCTTCATAATCAGTAGTTAAATTAATAAGAGTATTAGCAATATTAATATTATTAATTGTGGCCAAATTTAAGCCTTTAATTTCAGTTAAACTAGGATTATCAGGAATAAGCAACTTTTTTATCTTTTGACAATTAGATAAATCCAAAGTAGATAATTCATTTTGTCCCGCAATTAGTTCCGTGAGTTCAGGAGCATTTAATTCTAACTTAGTTAATTGGTTATTCCGTGCGTTAATTTGCTTTAAATTAGGACAGTTAATAACAGTAAGGGAGGTTAATTCCTGAGTGGGTAAAATAATTTCTTCCAAGTTAGGATAATCTTGGATGGTTAAGTCTCCAGTTAGTTTTTGTTCACTAGCATAGGAGATTTTTTTAACACTTTTATCAGTTCAATTTTTTTCAAGATGTTCTTGGGCGTTAATGTTCATAGTGGTTAATATTTACTTGGGATTTGGAGCAATTGCTCAATTTGGGCTTCTAGTTCGATTTGTTTTTGCTTTTCTTGTCAATTTCTAAATCTTTGTTTGGCTTCTTGACAACTAGCATTATTTAAGATTCATTCCGCCTCCTTTTTGGCTATATCTCGCAATCAAACACAAATTTCATACTCCGTTGGTTTAAATCCCACCGTTATTCATTCTCTGGCTTGTTCTCGAGAAAATCCTAAGTCTTGCCAAGTTTTAGTTAGTTCCAGAGTAAAATCAGGGTGGAGATTAGTTCAAACTAAAACATTCTGAGGGAGAAAACGTGCTTTTCGTTTCTTTTTCCTTTTTTCTAATTCTCATTGTTGAGTGAGATGGTCCGAGGCTACTATTCGCACATTACTATCTGCCTCTATTTTTCTTAAATTAGGACAGTTGGATAAAATTAGAGTAGTTAAAAGGTTGCCCGAACACTTTAATTCTTCTAGATTAACAAAACTAGTCAAATTTAAATAACCTTCCAAATTTTGTCCACTAAGGTCCAACTTTATCAGTTTTTTTTGGATGCCATAAGGATAATTATTTTCAATTCAGAGTTGAGCGTTTTTTATATTTTTGATTGACTTATTATTCATAATTATTTAATTTGGTTGATTTTTTGTTTAATTTTATTGAACTCTTCTTCATCCGTTAAATCTTGTAAACTATTTTCGAGGGCTTGTTTTTGCTTAGATAATTTATCATAATTCTCGGAAGTGGGTAATTGTTCTTGTTTTTGTTTTAAATGCTTGATTTCTAACTGTAAAGGAGTGAGTATAATTAGTTCTTTTATTTTATCTTGGTTCGGATTTTGGGGGTGATAATTTACTTGAATAGTGTATTGATGGTCGGCACTACCATCAATGGAGACTTTTAGGGCTAATTCTTGGAGTTTTTCTTCACTCGGATTTTTTTTTAGTTCTTGGCTAATTAGTTCGATTAATTCTTCCCGGATAGTTGGTCAATTTTGGTTGACTATTTCCTGGTTAACGCTGGTCTTGATGGTTTGGCTATCGGGAATATTCTCTGAATTAGGATAATAGACCGCTAATAATTCACTCATATTTAGTAGTTCCTGTGGAAAAGTAGTGGGGGTAAGTAATAATTCAAAATCTTTTTTAAACTCTTCGGTGAGATTTTCCTTTACTCAGTTAAGTTCTTCGACCAATTTCTTTCAAAAGTCCGGGGTTTTAGTAGTTTTATCAGTGCCGATATCGATCAGGGCTAATTCTTGGGACAGAGTTCAGAAAATTAGTTGAGGAGAGAAGTTGCCCGTTTTATCTTTTTTGTCTAAAAGTAGAAAAATATCTCCTTGGCTTCCTTCTTTTGGCTCTGCCTCGGCACTCTCTTGACCGAAATGAACTGGGATTGATTTTAATTCGGCTAAGCGGTGAACTTCTTTAACCAGTTTTCTCTTTTTATTATTTTCTGTAGATAAGTCAGCAATTCCTAATTCGGTTCAGAGTTTTTTTTCTTCTTCGCTATCCCCGATTTGGTCCGGTCAAATGAGGACTTTTAGTTTAGTCAGTCCTTCCACGCTTAATTTAGTAATCGGAGTTTTTAAGAACTTGCGATAAATTTCAATTTCTTCCAGGTTTTTAAAGGTCGTTAAATCTAATTCTCCTCCCTCCAAAAGTTCAGTTTCTCCGGTTTGTTCCCGTTCTTGATTAATTTTTTCCAGGTTAATTTCCTGGACCGTTTCTTTATCTTCTTGCGCCGGATACTTATTATTGAGATATTCTTGTAAGGTTGTCATAATTATTTTTTAAATTTCTTTTGGTGTTTTTTTGGTAATCAGGAGCGAGAGAGTAAAATTAGTAAGAACGAGACCACGCCAATTAATCAATTTCTCACATAGGTTAAATCTTGAATGGTTTCGGATTTGCTTTCACAGACCGAGCAGGAGTGGGTTAAATATTTAATAATTTTGTTCTGCTGCTGGGCATAATTGGCTCAAACCTTCTCTAATTTCTGGCTAACTGAATTCAATTCATTCCGATTATTTTCCGTCAACTTAATAATTTGCTCGGCCTTTTCTTCCTTAGTTAAGTTAGAGTTTTCTAACTCTTTTACTTTTTCATCTAATGCTTGTTGAATGGCCTCTTTTTCTTGCTGGCAAACTAAAAGTTTACTTTGGAGATGGTTTAACTCTCGTTCTTTAGCCTCCATCCTCTTGGGAAGATCTGAAGCAGACAATTTATTAAACTCTTTTTCTATCTCTTCAATATGTTGATGAAGTCTAAGTATGGTTTGCTCTAGTCGGGCAATTTGCTCATGAATTGTCATTATTCTTCATCATCGCTATTTATTATTAAACTCCTTAAATCGGTTATTCAACTGAACTATCTTGGCTTCTAAACTATTTAAAGAATTAGCGACTTTATCTACCTTAGCATCGGTGGCGGTACTGGAATTTTTTAAAGTCTGATTTTCATTGAGCAACTTTTGTTTATCCTCTTCCAAGGTTTTCTTTTCTTCTTCTAACTCTTCTTTTTCTTTTTTTAAACTATTTAAAACATTTATTGCTTCCACTAATGCTGTTTCCATACCAACCACCATCTCTTCTTGGGCCTTAATCTTTTTCTCTATATCTTCTAATTGGCTATTGTTATTTCCGGTTGCTTGATTATTTGTGTTATTTTCTTCTGTTGTCATATTTATTAGGTTACTTTTTGTTAATATCAACTTCTATCTGACTTTTTAGTAAATCAAGAGCATTTTTGGCTCTTTCGGTCGCACTACCTAATTTATCAATACTATTTCCAATCTTACTTAAATCATTATTTTTCTTCAACTCGGCGATCTCATTCAACAACTTTTGGTTTTGGATTTTAGTATTTCGATTATCCTCTTGTTCGTTTTGTAATTGTGCTTCAATAGCACGCACTTTTTCATATACTCGATTAACTTCCGACAATTTTTGCATAGCTAGTTTAGCGTTTTCAGAATACATTTCATCAAGTTTATTCTGCACGGTAGTCAATCTTTCCTTTAATTGGTCTCTTTCTGCAACTAATTCGGTAGTTGATTTATCTATTTCATTCTTATCTTTCAACCCCTTTTCAGCTCGGAATTGGTGGTCTTTTGCTTCCGCTAACTGATATTTCAAACTATCTATTTCCTCTTGGAGTTTTTGCCGATTATTTTCTTCTACTAATTGTTTAGAACGCAAATCAGCTAAAGCTTTTTCCAAGGTATCATAATCATCTTTTAAAGTCTTTCAAATGTTTGCTAAATGAGCATTTTCATCAGTTAAGCGATCAATTTCTTCTAATAAAGCTTTTTCCCGATCAGTCGACTCATTAGGAAAAATAACTTTTGCATCAACTAAATTCATAACTTCTTGAAGACTTTGTTCTAATTGGTTTTCACTTTCCTCAACTGGCGATTTTTCCCCTTTGTCAGAATTAATAGAATTGGGTGAATCAGTAAGCCCTAAGCCAAAAAAATTACCCTTCTTATCAGCTTTGTCTAGCTCTGAAAATAAGTCAGGAGATTTTAAACTAGGGTCAGCTCCATAATAAAAAGAATTTCGTGGTGATTCAGGTCGGCTAGCTGGTAAACTAATACTAGAACTGTAAGTTCTTCTTAAAACAGGATCTCTCATCCTACTTGACCTTATGTCATCACTAGACTGCAGTCTCATTAAATTTTCCATCTTTTTCCGGTATTCTTTGTCCCGCTCGTTTTTTTCTTGACGATATCGCTCCTCTTGACTTTCAATTAGTTCTTTTAAATGTTCTATTTGTTGCTGAGCAAAAGTTTTATCTTTCATTAAACTCTCAAACTTATTAAGCATTCGACCGTCATCAACATCTCGTTTCTTACGCGAAGTTTCATTATTATTTATTTCATCTTCCAATTGTTCTCCCAACTTCTTATTTTTACCCCTTTCTAATCGTAAACTTTCCGCTAGGCGATCTCTTTTTAAACCTTCTTCATAAAGATCATTCTCAGTTTGTTTTAATTCTTTCTTTAAGGATTCTACTTTTTCTTTTTGATCTTTAAAACTAACTTTCAATTCCCCTATTTCTGCATTTTTTTCTTTGATTCCTTGAACATAAACTTGTTTATTAGCTTCAAAATTTTCAATGACTTTTGCTTGACTTTCTGTTTGTTTTTGGAGCAAAGATACTTGTTTTCTTAGATTATTCAATTCTTCCTCTTGAGCTTCAATTATTTCATCTTCTTGAGCAATAGCCTCCAAAACATTGTCTAATTTAGGAATATCCAGACTTGGATGATAATCACCTAACGGAGAATGAGCTGACCGAGGCGAAGAAAAAGAACTATAATCAAATGAAATGGGTGAAGATACCTGACTAGTTGGCAAGGAATCGAAACGCTTTTTTCTCGGCGATGGTCGTGGCGGTCGGTTAGGATAATATTTAGCCAAGGAACCATAAGGTGAGGTGATGGGCTGAATTCACTCAACTCCTTTATTTTTTTCTTTTTCCTCCAAAGATAAACGACGTGGTCTTCTTTGGAAACGAGCATTAATGCCCTGCACTTGAGTTTGATAATTAGCAATCGTTTGGTTTTGCTTGCTAATTTCTTCATCCTTTTCGCGAATAGTTTCTAGTAAACAATTCACAATTGCCGAAAGAGGTGAATTATTGTCCTTACATTCGTTAATAAATTGCTCAATGCTGATTCCATTAGCAACTAAATCAGGGTTTTCTTGAGTTAGTCCGTCAAGTTTATTTAAGATTGTTTGAATTTGTTCGTTAACCATGTTGTAATTATTAATAAATAGCAACTGGTTTTACTCGAAACTCTATAAATATATTTTAGGGATTGGAACCTTCCGAAGAGGTATTTTTATAATCCCATTAGGGAGGGGGGTGAACCAGTTGCAATGATTCGAAACCCCCTTTTGTTGCAACTGGTTTTTTTGTTTTTTTAGGTTTTTTCTAAACTTAGTTTTTCCCGGATTTCAGCCCGATCTCCATTTAAGCAATCGGTAATCAACACTTTTTCTTGATTTTCAAGGAGGGAGCCATTACGGACCTTTCTTTCGGTAAGGGGACAAAAATATTTAGTAGCCCCAAAAGCTCCTGCTAATACTTGACCATTCAGAGTGATGGGTTCTTTGAGCGGACGAGACTCTCAATAATCGTTTTGTTTTTTACACTTAAAACAGGTAGTAAACATAATTTTTTTTATTGGCATTACTATCAAAAAAGGTTTAGCCTTTTTCGAAAGATATGGCCCCCACTGACCTAGTGGGGGTTTTTTCAACATTTAACTCTTAATAATCATCAAGTTGAATAAAGTAATCATCCATATTAGTATGCTTCACTACTTCAAAATCATTTTCACTTTCAAATTTTACTGTTGCTACTTTATCACTTTCCGCTTCTACTTCTTGATTTCATAAATAGTTACCATAAGCATCTAGTGCCTTGCCAGAAATATCCGCCACCTGAGCAGCAGTATATATTCGGGGATCTGCTTCAACTACTAAACTGGCATAGCCCGCACATGTTCCCGCTGCGGAAATAGCGGCTAAGCCTAAACCGATGTATGTGAATATTTTGAATTTATTTATTTTCATATGCTTTTATAAATTTGATGTTTTTGATATGTTTTTAATGTAATTAATAATTTGTTCATGACATTTACTATTTTAATCTTTTTCTTTTTTGTCTTTATCTATTAAAGAAGTCAATTGGTCAATTTTTACTTTTTTGCTTAAGTTGCCAACTTTATCTTTTAATAAGTTAGTTCCTTTTTGTTTTAGACCAGATAAAAAGTCTGGTTGATTTTCAGCAGGTTGATGACCAGTCTCCATTTTCTTTAATTCCGCTTCATGAGCCGCTTCTTGTTTAATTGCTGCCTCTTCAATGTCTAATTTAGCCCGCTTGGCTTTAGCATCAGCATCTAATTTAGCCCTCGTCGCTTCAACCCGAATTAAACGAACCTTAGAATTAGTCCGGTTTTTTTTGTGATTTTGTCACAGTATATATAAAGTTGGAAGAACAGTAAGGGCGGTCAAGACACAGTCTTTCACCATACCTCAGCGTTGATTTTGTTGCATTTGTTGCTGCATTTGCACACAGAGTTTTAATAAGTCTTGATTATCTTGGGTCATGTGTTTATTTAGTGTGGGCTTTTAATTCTTGTCAAATGACTTCGGCATCTTCACGATTAGCAATCCGAACACTTTGGTTTTGAAGTAATTCATTTAAAGTGAAATTAGCACATTCCACGCATCTTACATTCGGTTTATTCTCGGTTTCTTTGCCTAATAAAACAGATACCCGACCCTTTCAAACCAGGTCTCGGTGCAATTTATCTTCATGCCTCGGGCTACCACAGTAATCTCTTTTGGCAAAAACTTCGGGTCAAGTGCTTACTTCAATTTCATATTCTCACTGGTTAATGGAGCCATCCGTCAAAGTTCGCTCACATTTTAGTATTTTTTTGATGGTGTTAATGGCATTACTCATAATTTTTAGTCTAAACTTTGTTTAACTCTTCTATTTTAGTTTGCAGAAGAGTGTCAATTTCATCACACTTACTTTGAATTCCTGGCTCAGTGGTGGAATATTTTAATTCGTTAATCTGGCCCATTAAATCAGTCAAAAGTCTCATTTGGTTCAGTTTTAATATTTTTAATTGTACAGTTGCGTCTTTACTCATAATGTTGTGTTGTTTTATTTAGTTTTTAATTGGTGTTTTCATAATCGTTCACTTTTACTCTCTATCATGAACAACATTAGTTAATTGTTCAAGGAATTTATCAGCACCCTCCTCGGTGTTTTTTAGTTTTACTAGTTCATCATATTTTTTTCTAAAACCCTTTAACAAGTTATAATAACCATCCATAGTATCTTCTTCAATCGCTTCATCCGCTAACTTTTTTAAAGTTTCTGAAAAAACAATATCTTTATCAGACTCCAAAAATCTCTTAGTGCTGTTTCTAATTCTTTTTCATTTCTTTTCGGGGGTTTCTATTCCGTTTAGTATCTCATTTAATTCAATACTATAAACAGTAGCAGCACTATTCCCTCCTTTGTATTCTACTAACTTATCAAATAGTTCTTGGGCTAATTTTTGTTCTAGTCTTTCAAAAGTTTCTAAAGTATTTTCTTTTTCTGCTTCTTCTACTTCAGCACGAAATTCTGGCAAGTCAGCAATTTCCTCCAAATGAGCTTTGGCTAGTCTAATTCTTTTATTTCTTTCTTTTTCGCTAACTGTATGATCCTGATTTTTAGCCGCACAATCTCGACAGACCATTTTAGTTTCTTTCACTTTAACATTTGCTCAGTCATCTTCAGTCTCCTCAGTAATCAATTGAAACATTTTCTTATCTGGTGAAACTGGGTTGCTACAATTTTGACAATAAGTTATTTCTTTTATTTCTTGGAGTTCAGTTCCTATTTTTTTTCTTACTTGGTAATTCATACTTTTTTATTTCTTATTTTTTCTCAATTTATTCGTCTTTCTCGAGCTTCTCTTTGGACTTTAACTCATAAAGGTTCATCTAATTCTGAATGCTCAACAAAATATTTATTTGTTGGTGGTTTTAGAGAAAATTCTACTCCTCGATGGGGAACTCGATGCATCAGTGAACTAAAAAGTAAGGCTTGCTCGCAAATTTGGCAATGTAATGCACTATTACTAATCTTAGTTCATTTAGTTAATCATTTTTGATGATGTTTAAAATTGTTCTTCATATCTTTATGCTGCGGATGGAATTGGAGTATTCATCAATAAAGTTCACACTAATTTACCTTCATCATTTTCTATTTTCTGATAATCAACCTTTGCATCGGCTAACTTATACAATCCCGCCAATTTTTTAATCGTATTTGGGTTCTTGCTACATTTTTTACCTTCATCATAGTCCTTATTAGATAGTTCTTCAATTTTCACATTCACTAATCCATTTAAAACTGTGCGGGTTTCATGAATTACTTTATCTTTGCCACCTGAGGAACTTAACTTTTCCCCAAACACTGCTCCAATCATTTTTTCCTGCTTTTTCATGTCCAATCCTTGAGGGAATAAACTGTCTTGGGCAATAAAGTTTGAAATCATTTCTTTTAAAGTTTTCAAGGCTACTTCTTCGTCCATAGTCACTTTTTCATCTTTACCTAAAAATCTATTTCATAACTCTATATCAGGTTTAGGTTCAACCCCTTTTCAAGTAGGCAACTTAGCCATCAATTGAACAAACTTAGGAACACGTAAGGCTTCTTCTTCATCGGCTTCCGTCTTTCATTCTAGATTGTCAATTGGCAATTGCTTATCTCGTTGCTGATCAGTAATCTTTAATCCAATCAATAATTCTTCCGGAGCTTTACCAAAAGTTTTGGGGTCGGGGTAAGCCAAGGCTCCTCGCAAAATGTCAATGTTGTAAATTTGTTTATAAGCCTTATCATTAATTTGCTTGATATTTCCATCAAAACAAGCCTTAACCATCGCCGCTGAAACATTGTCTTGAATATCCATTTCCATACAATCCTTAGTTAAGGTAATCGCTAAACCTCATTTAACTCGACCACAACGTCCCATTTGTTGAACTAATGAAGAGATGGGTGTATATCCCAATTTAGGGGCTGTGTAAGTGAAATACTCAGCTAAATTCTTAGTTTCAGCAACCCCCGAACAAATAACCGTGTCAATATCAGGAGTATAACCCCTGTCCCTTCTGCCATCTACTATTCCTAATGAGCCATAAGGTTGTCCGCAAGAAACGTCCTCACAATTTTCGTCATATTGCTCTCCATAAATAGTATATTTAACTTTATCTCCTAAAGCTTTCAATTGTTCGGAATTTAATTTTAAACTTTTACTAAAATATCAAGTTTTACCGGCTCTAATTCTCTCTTCTAAATTAACTTCTACTGGAATTGGTAAACCTTGTTCATCCTGGAATTTGATGGAGTTTGGTTCTAATCCTCGCATATTTTCGATTATCTCGGCTTGCTCAGAATTATCTATTCTCATTACTCCAGCAGGCATTTTAGGGTCTAATTTGCCACTGAACATTCGCATCATTGGATAAGTAGAAGTAGCCGAAAAAGGAGTTCCAGGAAAAGTAGCTGACATTCTTATACAATCATAACCAGCATTAATCATTTCAAATTGGAGGGCTTGAAAACCAGCATCATTCCAATCAGCCTCATCAAAAACGATAATGGTATCATCTTTGGGAATTAATTTTTCTTTAACTTTTCTTTTTAGATTTTCATCACTTCAACTATTTATACCGCCACTTTCGACAAACAAATTGCGATCAGCAAAACCTAACAAATTTCCGAAATACAAAACAGATAAACCTTTTTTACCTTCTTCCTTTCCTTCTAATTTACCAGTATTAGCATTTTGTCAGTAGACTAAATCATTATTAGCTACTGGGTAGGAACCATGACTAACATAAATGGTTTTTTCGGTTTTTTCAGCCTTGTTCTGAGCAATCTCTTCATCAGTAGCCTCCGTGTAAGTTCCTTTTCGGCAATAAGCCATCTTAGTTTTTCCTTTTTTTCCGTGATATACACAGCCTCACCTTTGCAATCAACCAGTATGATGTTTATAAGCACTTTCGGCTAATCCAGTAGTAGGACAGACTAAAATAATATGTCGTGTTCCTCCATTACATAAACAATTAATAAACTTAGTGGTTTTTCCAATTCCCGTTCCAATCGGCAAGTGACCAGCCATCCCTTTATCTCCTCCAATCACCGGCATTTCTTTTTGAATTTTTTTGGGCTTAGAAAACATACCGCCCCCTTCTAACACCTCTCTAGTTTCTTTACCAATCCGACAAAAACTAATTCCTCTCTTTAACTTGTCCGGATTAAAAGGATAATTATCACCATCAACCGCTTTTTTATAAAAGAATTCTAGCAAATAAGCCCCTTTTTGGTCTCGGTGAAGATTATTTTCGGCTTTAGTATCACTTTTAGGCAATTCATATCCTCCTTTTTTATCCAGTCAACCCGATTTAACCAAATCTTCATAACCAGCTCCATCCTCAAAAAGTCCCAAATTTTGAATATCCTTATCAGCCGCGATAAATTTATTTAGCATATCTACCGTGATTGGATCGTAATTAGTAGGTTTTCAATCATCTTCTAAAGTGTTAGTTAATCTTTTCAAATTTGCTTCTTCCAATCCCCCATCCTTCGGATCAACCAAAGAATAATTTAATACTTCTCTTTGTCTACTTTCAGCTTTAGTTATCTCGTTAGCCTTATTGAGGGGTAACAAATCAAGTTTCAAGTTTTTAAATTGCTCGTCAATGACCTTTTTATTAGCATCTAAATCTCGTAAAAATTGATAAGAATTTATTTGCTTAACTAGACTGTCGACTTTAGCAATTTCTGTATCAATATCCTTCTTGTTAACCTTCAAGACTTCAATTCCCGAAATGCCTTGATAGTTAGTTTTGCTGTCTTTTATTTCACTAGGATTAATTCAGCCATTATCACAAGCAACTCTTTGGTCTTTGCCAGTATTTGGGAGACCAGTGGGGGAAGTTCGTCATAATCCAATAGCCTTATCATCCAAGTTAGTGGGCTTTTCGCCTCGGAAGTATTGTTTAAATAAGGACTTAATGCGATTATCCCTTAATTTTTGAACCTCCTCGTGGTTAATGGTGTCGGGGACTTTTTTCTCGTTATAAGCCCCTTCAATGGTTTCATTAGTGGGAAATTTGTTTAAATCGGTTTGAAGGTCAATATCTTTAACGATAAAATCATGGGCTTGGTCGACTTCTTCGGCTAAATGTTTGAGCGGGTTGATATTTTTAGTGGTTTTTTCGTAAGATTGACCTTTGACAATGGTTTTAGTGGTGTAAGTTTCAATGATTTTATCTTTGTTGATTAGACCATTGGGACTGTTATTTCAACCATTGTTATAAATCTTTTCGGCAATGCCGACACTTAATTCACTATTTCTTCAATTGGACTCTCATTCTTTATTAATTCGACTGTCGCCTTCTCTTTCGCGAAAAAAAGCATCTCAGGCCAATTTTTTTCTCTGTTGGGGAATGTCCGCCAGAATTTGTTGGATTTCGTCGGGAGTGTGGGCTTCTTTATCGATGCGGCGTTTTTCATCATCGTCAAAATTACCGCCGACGATTTGCTTACCTTTAGTTTTGGCATCCTCATAAAGTTCTTCGGCTCCTTCCACATTGGAACCAAATTTATCTCTCCATAAAGTTTCTTTATCAGCTGGGATTAAGTGCTTTTTGAAGAATTTTAATCAGTCTTCGGTAGCTTTGATTTCCGCTTGATATTTGGCTTGCAAAAGGGCGATTTCGCGGTCATCTTTAACTTTTCCTTCTCGTCCTTTAGGAACATTTTCGCCACCTTCATTAGGATAAAATTTATCAGGTCCAAAAATATCGTGCAATTCTTCCAAAAGAACTCCTCCTGGTTTCAATTCTAATAAAACCGTGCTTTTTACTTCTGATTTAGCGTTATAAACACCATCCTGAAATTTTTCTGGGCCACCAAATTTTTGTTCGATTAAGTTAGAAGTGATGGTTTTGGCTTCCCCATCTGTTAAGGATTGTTTGAGATTTTGAGTGTCTTGCTGTTTATTTCAGCCGCCAGTGTATTCGCCGTTAGTGAAGTTTTTTTCACCAAAGACTTTGTGGAGGTTAGAAGTGTCTTGTTGTTCGTTTCAACCGCCCGTATAGTTATCGCCCTTTCAGTTTTCTTTACCTAAAAGTTCTTTGACAGTCGCAATAATAATTACTTTGTTTTTTTCACCTTTTAAATTCTCTTCTAAAAAAGGTAAAATCTCTGATTTATCTACTCCTTTGGGTAAAGATTTAAGAAGTTTGTTGAGTTCAACCTTAATTAATTGCTGAAAGTAGGCTTGATTGGCTACTTTTTGTTTATTAGTTAGGGTTTTTTCAAAAAAATCTAATTGTGATTTGAGGGTTTGAAGATTGATGGGGTAGTTCATGCTCTATTTTTCAAGAGCCGAGAAAAGATAAACAACTGGAGTTGAAATCATCCTTTCCCAACTCTGGGAAAATAACTCCAGTTGTATCTTGCCTTAGGGGAAAATCCCCACAAGACTATATTATAATTTTATTTCATTTTTGATTTTTGCTCAATAACTTCAACTTTCTCCTTTTCCAACTTTTTCTCTTCTTCATTTTCCTCTTTTTGGTCTTCCAAAACTTTATTTTCCTCTTGTTGAGAATGAGAAGAAAAAATAAAGCCATATTTTAAATTATATTGACCTTCTTTTGGAAACCTTTCCATAAATTCTCTAATCCCTACTTCTCGTTCCTGTCCTCGGTGTTTTTCCCAAGCCCAATAACTAGCTAAATTAGAATAGACTTCCGGATTATTAGTTCTAGAAAACTTATCCGCTGAATCAATATGACGAATTTTATATTTATGGTAAATTGCTTCCAAAACTCTATCATATTCCTTTCAATAAAATTCTCTTTGTTTTCAATCTCCTCCTTTTAATTCGTAAGAGTAAGAGTTAGGGTCAACTGGTTGTTTAGTTCTTTTATCTTCGTAATAAATATTAACTAATTTACCTTTTGCCAAGCCTTCTATAATGTTTTGCTCTGCTTTGACTGAAATTTTGCCCTTAGTTTTAATTATTAAAGTATCCTTAGTCATTTCTAAACTATGTCTTATTAATTCTAAATACATGTCTAGTTTTCTAGTTTCGTTGACTAAATTAGCAAAATCTCCTTTTGCGAAAACATTATTGCGAAAAATGACTAATCTGTCTTGTTTGCTTGTAAAATCTCTGACTGTATCATCACCAAGAAAAGTAATTTTTAGTTTGGTTATTACCCCTTCAAAATTACTTTCTATATTATTAATATTAGCTATTAAAAATTTCTTTCCATAATAAACAACCGCAACTTTTCCGTGCATAATCAATTCTCTTTCTATTCGTAATCAATTATCGAATAATCAGCCAACTCCTTCTAAATTAGAAATTCCTAAGTAATAACTAATTAACTCTTCTGATATTCAGACATAAGAAACAACTGAATTTCACTCGGTTGAAAGTTTTAAATCAGGAATTTTGGGTAATCTTCCTAAATCAAGGTTAGTGAAATCAGTCATTTAATTATTTTCTAATTATTTTACTTCGTCTATAAATTCTTCATCAGCAAATTTTTCCATGATTGATTTAAAACGACCTAAAACAGTGCTACCACTACTGCTTGTTGGTTTAACATCTTCAAGCATTTGTTTTAATTTGGGTTTTAATAAACTTGCATCAAATCCATTCAATTCTTCAATAATTTTATTTCAAAAATCTTCAAAACTACCAGCTGAGTCAATGTCTTCACTAGTGCCTGTATCAACATACTTACTGAGGATTTGTTTTAATCTATTCAAGTATTTATCAATTTTTTCCTCCCCAGAGTAATATTCGGTGTTTTCACCCTCCTCATCTTCGTTAACAACATCTTCCAAACCATCTGAAATATCTTCTTTACCTTTATTAACAATAATCGCCATATTGGCAAAACTAATTGGACCTCCCACTACAAAACCCGGTAAAGAAACTTTTTTAGTCAAAGGGTCATTTTCGTGGTCTTGAATAATTAATCTTGGTTCAATCTGTCAATTAAGAGCAAAACTTTCTTCACCCATTATTAAGGCTCCAACCCCTTTTGGCAAGATAGTGTCATAAACATTTTTAAACTCTCTTTCTAAATCTACCAAAGAGTAATTATAAGTTCTAGAACCTTCCATTCGCAAATCTGTTTTTTTATCGGTATCCAAAATTACTATAATATTTTTGAGTTTACCGGAAGCATAAATAGTCTTTTCATAATTACCATTCTTCTTTTTGTATCCTCGATTAAACTTGTCAGTAGGATGTTTCATCATTTCGGCAGTAGAGAATAATTTCTTTAAAAATTTACCAGCATTGTTGAACTCTCTTTCGTTCATTTCAACATAAGCATCATTAGAAAAATTATCTCTTTTACAAACACTTTCAACACACTTTTCCATAATTGTAATGTCAAGTTTTTTTTTCAAATTGTTAGCCTGTAAAGAGGCAATCATTTCGGCTTTTTCAGGGCTACCAGTGGCAACTCTTAACATGTCCTTAGTGATTTTTGTTTGAAAAATCTCATCTATCATTACTGGAACAGCACATTTATAAACTTTATCATTGTCCCATTTCATTCCGCCAACTTTTCGCGGACTTTTATATTTTGTTCCAGCAGCGGGGTTGGAAGAAAAATATTCGGCTGTATCTCCGTTGATTACAGCATTTTCAGTCATGAATTCAGCAAGTCAAAAATTATTTACTTTAACTGAATCCAAAACTTTTTCTGGAGTAGATGCGTTATTTAATAAATCGTATACGATATTTTCATTATTCATAGTTATTTTTCGAGAGGTAGGAAAAAGACGAACAATTGAGACTTAAATCGTCATTTTCCAAACCCTAGGAAAATAGTCTCAATTGTTTTTTACCTCGAAGCAATAACCTTAATAATGCGGTATATTTATTATTTTATTCTATTTAGGAAGTTAGACAGTTGTTTTTGTTTTTCCTTTTTTTGCTTTTCATCAATTTCGTCTTGACCCATAACTTTCCTTCTATACAAATCATCTTTTTCCATCGCTTCAATTTCTTCCATTAATTTAATATTTTTTTTTGCTAAAGAAATATTTTTTTTATCTGATTCATAAAACTTTCTTTTCCACTCATCTCTATGAAGTTCAGTTTCCTTTTTATCAGCCAAATGGGCGGCTTTTCAATCATCAGATTCTTGAATATCTTTAAACATTTTTCCTTTTTCAGTGCTGTTGGTATTAACAGTTTCTTCTGTTTTTGTTTTTTCTTCTGTCATGCTAATATATATTAATAATTTTTTTATTTAATTTCTGTTGCGTTCACTATATTCTCGTAAAAAACAAGGTAAAAGTCCAAAACCAAATTACTTCCCCTTTCTCATTTCAACCGCTCTCTGTCTTTTATTTAAAAGGTCTTGGCAAGCTTTTTCCAACAAAATTTCTAAATCAATTAAATTAAATCCTTGAAAATGCCGTTTGGCTTCTTTTAAAACAATATCCTTAACTTCTTTTTTATTAGATTTTCACATATCAATATAAAGAATAGCCCGCTCGGTTTCAATGTCCGAATAAAATGGTTTGTAGGCTCCTAATTTATCTAATTCTTGCTTGATTTCTTGTGAAATACTCTTTTTTGCCAAGTCATAAAAAAATACTTTCTTAGTAAATTCCTTGGTTTTGATTTTTAATTCTTTTTGTTCTTGTTTCTGCCTTTCTTTTTCTAATTTGTGTGCTAATTTTGTTTGTTTAGAAGGTTTGGTTTCAGGATAATTTTTTTCTAGTTTCATTAAGAATTGTTTTACTTTTTTTTACTTTGATTTTCCTCCTCTTCTTATATTTGCTTCTGGTGCTAATTGGCTTTTTAAAACTCATTATTTTTCTTCCTTATTAACTCAACCATGTTTTTCTAATAGTTCTTTGGCTCGGTCAGGTTCAATTTTGCCATTTTCTAAATCTAATATTAAAGTTGCTTTGGTTTTATCTGGTAATTTTCCATTTTCACCCTCACCAATTCAGAGAGTAAATGCCCCTCCTTCTTCATATTGGTCTTTTCCTCAATCTCTTTTAATTTCTCCTGTCGCAATTCTTTCTCCTAACAAAGTTAATAATTTTTCGTTGCTTGGCTCAACTGGTTTTACTTCGAATTCTTGCTTTACTAGTTCAACATCTTTATCAATGGCTTCTAAATATTTATCAACATTCTTGAAATTAGTTAAATTTAAATGTTCGGGCTGGTAATTTGCTCGGCTAATACTTTTATAAAGTAAATAGGCTTTTAAGAATTTATCCCCCGCCTGCTTTTTTAGATGTTCCAAAGTTTCTATTTCTTTAACTTCATCTAGTTTTTTATATAGAAAATCCCAACGTCGCTTAATTACTTCTTTATAATCCTTGTCATTTTTCTTTATTAATTCCTGTATCTTTTCTTTTAATTCTTTGATTTCCATGTCGTTTATTTAATCAGTTTGTTTTTCATCGCATCTACTGTAATAATCAGCTGGGTTATCTCTACCCTTTATCCATTCAAGTTTTACCTCAATATTATTTTCTTGTGCTAATTTCCTTGCTAAAAATAATCAGTATTTTTGGTTTTTTTGTAGTTCAATATTATCTTTGCCCTTATTCAAGTAAACTTTAAATAAATGGTCATTATGAAAAGTTCGAACAGCATTAGCATTATCACAGTAAATAAGTAGTTTACCATTTTTTCATTTTTCTTTATGAACTAAATGCCCCAGCACAGCACAAACTCCAAAGTTTTCGGCTTGATAAGAATTAGGGAACTCACCACCATCATAACTATTCACTTCATGTTTTTCCCTCAATCCATTACCATTTTCCACAATAGATGCTTTTCATCGATTAGTGCCATTTTCTCCAATAATACTCCGAGCAACATCCACATGAAATATTCTATCTGGCTGGAATTCTACCTCCGTTTTTAAAGCATAATCATAAAACTTTTTTATTTTTTCTAATTGGCTTTTATTTAACTTATCAATTAACTCTTTAATTTCTTCTTTTATTTCCATACTGTTTTATTATTGTCCTGACTTGTTTGTGATTTAATGTTCTCGATTACTTCTTTTGCTAATTCTTCAAACCACTCATTTAAAAAAGGGTAAATATTGCCTAAATTAATTATATTCCCTAACTCGTGAACTTCTATTTCGTTAAAATATGGCTGATTATCTACTACGGCTCCTAAAATAAAAATATTCTTGTTCTTGTCATACTTAAAAAAATGCTCTTGTCAGAGAAAATCCCGCATATTTTCTTTATAATTTTTTTCATTGTTGTCTCTAATTGCCATAATTTATAATTGCTTTAAAATAAATTCTTTGATTTCCATGCTATTTTATTTTCTTGTTATAGAGTTTAAATAATAAACCAAATAAGCCTCTAAACAGTGAATGCTAATTCTTTTTTCTTTATACATTCACCCTTTACCTCTACCCTTTTTATACTCTATTCCTTTTATCTTATAAGTTCCTTTGAGTAGTTTCTTAGTCATTTCTTTAACTTTTAGGACATTTACACCTTTTACTTGTTGAATAGGCAAACATTCCAAGGCTCCCAATAATCGAAATAAGTTTAACCCGTCCTTAGTTCTTTTATGAATATAATTAGTGTCTTCATAAATGACTTGGTTTACTTTCTTTTTCATTACTAATTCCTTAACCTCTTTATAAGTTTCTTTTCAGGGCTTATTTATTTCGATAAATTGTTCTTCTTTGCCATTTTTATAATAAATTCCTGTCTTCCCTCCTGGGTCAATGGCTAACTCTTTACTCATTCTGTCGACTTTTTAGTTTACCACAGTTAGGGAAATTTCTTCTATGCTCAGCTATCACTTCTATTTTCTAATTCCTTTAATTTTTTTTCTAACCTTTTGGTAGTTATGTTTCAATCTTCCATTAAAAGGTCAAGGAGTTTTTTGCGAAGGACAACCATACCCGCTTCTTCATCGTAGTATATTGCTTTTAAAATAAGGGCTAATAGTTCTTGTCGTTGTTCTATCTCTTTTTTAGATAGATTAATAAGGGTAGTGTTTTGATTATTCATTATTTCGTTAATTGTTTTCATATTATTTGTTGTTAAATTCCATTCGGATTACATTTTCCACAGAAGTATTTACTAATTCGGGGTTCATAATTTAATTGGGTGTTGCCACATTTTCCGCATTTAAGAGTTCGGTGATTATCGTTGGTGACTATCTCTTTTTTTACTTCGGGCTTGGTCTCGTTATGTTTTAAATCTGGATCATCCTCATCCACTACTCTAATTAAGAAAAATTTGCTTAACATATATTTCATGGCATAGGTTTCGGCTGCCCCTTTGGCTTGGGCGAAATTAATATTATCCCCACAGGCTCAAAATTTAAATATTTCAGTCTCTTCGCTTTCTTGGTCGCCAACTTCCATCTTTTTCAAATATCTTAAAAAATGTTTACTGCCCTCTTTGTCTCATTGTAAAGGTTGGGTGTCATCATCGCTAATTTTTAAAGTTAACTTTTCCCTCTCCAATAACGGCTTTAATATCTTTAATATTTGGCTTTCTTCAAAATACTTATAATTTAGGTTCTTGTTTTTTTCATCTTTAACCAGACTTTCGATATCTTTTTGAATATTGCCTATTTTGGTTGATAATGATTTACTTGTTTCTGTCATATTCTTCAACTTTCTTTGTTTATTTGAATAATTCACTAATTCTTTTACCTTGATTGTGGTGTTCTAAAACTCTGTCAATTGCTTCTAACTCAAAAAGCTCTTTTTTAGTTTCTTTTCCCAAAAAAACTTTACACAAAATCTCAGTTTTAATTTTTTTCAGCTTTTCAAGGTCATAAAAAAGCTCATTAATTGCCATATTGTAAGCCTTTTCACCTATTTTTTCTTGTAGTTCTTTTTCTAATAATTTAATGTCTTTCATAGTCTATTTAATTCCATAACTTGCTAAGGTTTGTTGGTAGCCTTCACATTCGCTACCTTCACATTTGCTAAAATCATGCCCTCCGCGGTGATATTCGCCGTTCAAATGTTCGGTTAAGGCTTTTTGAATTGTCCGCATTACTTCTTTTTGTTCAGTGGTTAATTCTTTTCTTTTGGCTCGTTCTTTTAAGAATTCACCATATTTAGCATTAAAACAATTAGAGCAATAGTATTTATCCTGGTCGTCCTCGCCAATGCCAACTTTTATTTTGTCACTTGAAAACTTTTTCTCGCATTTTTCACAACTTTCCACATCAGGACAATTAAAATAACTTGTTTTTTCATGGGTAATACTGTGAATAATTAAGGATAATTTGGCCTTGTCGCCTAAATCTTCCCATTGGTAATTATCAATTGAAAATCACAAAGTAAAATTTTTATCGTTATAATCTATTTCAGTAAATGGTTGTTCGCATTCATCACACGTTCAATTTAATATTTGGTCTTTGGTTACTAATTCCTGTAAATTGCTATTATTTTTCTTTTTCATAGTTTTTTAGTTTACTCATATCAATATATAATAATGCTTCTCTGAGTAATTCTTGTTTTTTCTTCATTTCTTCTAATAATTGGGCTTTTTTTAGTTCTCTTTTTTTCAACCTCTTTAATAATCCACAAACACTATTGTCGCTTTCCAAAACATCATCCTCAATTTCTTCCAACCTTTGATCAATTTCCTTTACTCTTTGGTCAATTTGGTTAAACTGATTATTTTCGACTTCTTTTTCTACTGGTGGAGGAGGCGGAGGGGGAAAATTAATACTGGCTTTAGTGGCGGCTTCTTTTTGAATTAGCAAGTTAAGAACTTTTTGTTTTAATAAGGCTTCTTTTTTTATTAACTCTTCTTGAATTTGCTCTGGGGTTCAACCTCGATAAGATTGAATTTCGTTAAAAATTAAGGCTTCATCAGTTTGCTGATTAATCAACTTTTCGCGGTAATTAACTACTTTTTTCTTTCATTGAGGAGAAACTAAATGTTCATAACAGGGAACTGTTTTTTGACATCTAAAAATATCGTGGTTAAAAAGAATAGCTGAAGGAATATTTTTTTGACACTGTTTCAAATACTTTCTTTCTTGGTCACAGCCAATTAAAACATTACGTTTAGTGTCTACTGTTGCTGAAAGACCACCAACGCCAATTCCGCCATCATAAATGATTTGACCTTGAACTTGGTTAAGTCCTAATAACTCTACTAACAATTTAGAAAATGTTTCTGGAGTTGAGTGATGGCCGATTATTTCGGGATTAGGTTTTTCATGTTCGAATTTAAATTTATCTTTTTTATTCATTTTTAGTTTGGTATAGTTTCTTTTGTTGGGCTAAATCAATTATTTCTCGACACTGTTGACACATGGAGTTAGTAAAAAGGGAGTTATAGAATTCAACATTCTCGGGGACGGTATTATCATCTAAGTCATAAATCATGGGTAGAATTTGACAGCAACCCATTTGTTTGGCTAGGGCTACCCTTTGTTCAAGACTCTGACCAGGAGGGAAGAATTTAGTAAATAAGTCTTGGCATTTTGGACAATCAGGAAAATCAATACTTAAAGACTGAGTATTTAGTTTACCACAGCGATATCAGCCTTGAACTACTTTAAATCATTCAGACTGATCTGGTTTGGCTAAACAATCTCGGATTAATTGTCGTCATTGGCAACAGAGTTTATTGGTTTGGTTCATTTTTAAATCTTGCTTGGCATTCGCTAATTTTGTTTTCAGCATACTCTTTACTTTTGAAATCTGGCATAACTTTTACTGTTTTGCCTTCAAAATCTTTGTAGTGACTAAAAAAGTTAATCAATTCAAAGATGGTGGTTTCATCAAGATCGGCTAAACTTTGAATACCGATTAAGTGTGGATCAACGGCATTTACCGCCACAATTTTATCATCTTGCTTACCATTGTCAATCATTTCCATTAATCCTAATACTCGGATCGGAACTAAGCAAGGGAAGTCGATGGGTTCTCTGATGATACAAATTACATCCAACGGATCGCCATCTTCCGCTAACGTGTTAGGAATAGAACCATACAATTCAGGATAAGGCATGTTCCCTACTAAAACTCGGTCTAATTCTAATTGTTGAGTGTCCTCGTTGTATTCGTATTTGTTGAGGCTTCCTTTGGGTATTTCTACCCTCATTTTTAACTTTTTATTCATTTGGTTTATAAAAATAATGGGCTTGTAAGTTGGGAATATTGAAAATTAGGATTTCAGAATGGAATGTTACTCCTGCAAAAATATTCTTCGGTAAGGTAATTCGGCTTACGATAGATGGATAAGTGCCGTTGTCGAATTTCTCTAACCTTTGGCTTGCTAGGGTTAAGTTTAAACAAAATCCCACGGGGACAAAAAAAACTATGGGGACATCTTTACCAAAAAGTTCAACAATCTTATCTAATCAGACTTCGGGGGCTAATTTAGGTTTCATGCCATTAAAAGGGGGATTGCAGAGAATAAGAGATGGTTGCTTCAAATTTAAACCTTGCCAGTTCTTAATTTCTAAAAAATTAGTTTTTAAATCAGCTTTGCTCTCAACATCATTATCAACTCCATAAGTTAAGTACTGATATTTAGCCAGAGAATATTTTTGGTTATCAATTCATCCTGTCGGCTTCTCTCATGGTCATAATAAGGAACCTTTCCCACAACACGGATCTAGGATTAAAGGTTTACCAATCGTGCCTTTGGTCTTCTTTATCTTATCCTTTAATAACTCAAAAATAAACTGACTGACTTCAGGAGGAGTGTAAATGGTGGAGGATTTGGGTTTTAAATGGTAATTATTGTGCTT
>CAJVPI010000544.1:0-27031 GCA_910592345.1 Paraglomus brasilianum
ACGAGCTAAGCCTGGTAACATCCCCCGGTCGGCGAACACACCTACACGAAAAGATAAATCGCTCTCCCAAAAACCCCCATTTAATTCCCGACCGTAACAAAATAGATATAAAAAGCGGTAATGATAATAGTTGTAATAACTAGCGAGGCTTTAGTTTTTATAGCCCCATTCTTCAATTCACGAAAAACTGCACTGTTTGACACAAGCGAAGCTTCCACAGTTACTAAATTGTGCAGACCCAGAAATAAGAAGCATTATCAAAATTTAGCTTCTTTTAATGGAATTTCTCACAGAGAATGCCGTCTTAATCTAAATTGTAGGTTTATTACTAATACATTCTTGTAACCTAACAATTCACCCATTTGGTTTCATAGCTCTTCATTATGTATTCTATTGCAATTAGATACCTAAAATAAATGCATGAAACAGAATTGCTATTGTATAGTGTGGCAAATGCCAGTTACAATAGAGCTGCTATTTTAATAGTATATACACAATAATACTACATGACTATCCTAAAAACGCCAATTATTGTAGGATAAATTAAGTATACAGAACAAATCACTACACATACATGGGTTATCCTGAACTCTATCATATGACATATACATATGCATGCCCCCTGTGTTTCAGCACTTAAATTCATGCTCTCTCTTCTCTTCTTTTTCTCTCTTTTCTTCTTCTTTCTTTTTTTTGAGTAGATTATCATAATGTTCAAAGATGGCATGCAATGCTGCCAATTTGGTATCCTTCCAGTTGAGCTCACAGAGCTCTATCACATATGGAAAGTGGCTGTGAAGCCTTTTGGAGGCATGGTGGTAGAGACCACCTATGCAATTGTTACTGCCCTGGGTCCTGCCTGTGTTTCTCACAGAACTTCTTTAATTTTAAACCAGCTTTGGACAAGTAATGTCTTTAAACTCATCTCTGACAAATACACATGTTTTAGTAAAAATATTCCTCTCCTCCTCCTTTGGAATACAAAAGGCAAAATCATTGTTTATTGAGTATAAACATAATGGTTGGATAAATTGCATTGTTAATTATAATTGTGGATGAAAATTTTCAATTGCCTTGAGCCAATGTTGACTAGCTGTTGTTGATATATGCTGTCTCTCAGAACTTTCTTGTTCAATATGTTGTTGACCTTTACTTGCACAAAAATTTGGATGCATTTTCATATTGTGTTGAACCTTGAATACTGTATTATGTATGTTGAAACTTTTGTCTTGATGCAATGGGATTTCATTAGATTAAGATGGATAAGGCACCAGCTTGGAAGTGACATCCTTTATGATTATGATGAGAGAGCAAAGTAAGAACAAGGCCATTATGAAGGTGTCTGTAGCTGTAACCCCTCAGAACCCCTTCTTTGGCAAGGAGCTCCAACAGCTTGCAGTCAGTCACAAGGAAGGAGTTTTGAGTGCGAAAACGCTAAGTGTTTGGACCATTTGTTTCCTATATTGCAAAAGAGATGTCTTTTTGCTGTGAGATATACCATGTCCTGCTGGGTGCCCTCCAACAACAAAACATCATCTCTTCTTGGATGTGAAGACCTGACATTGACAGGAATCAGTGGTATTGAAGGTACAGGGCAGCAACATTGCAGCAGTATGATCCACATGAGGCTCATATCTTGATAGTCATCACAACCTGGATTGCGGTTTGAACACCAAAGTAAAGTTCTACCTTCTCAGGAAGACTGACTTCAACTATCATTGTTGGGTATGGCGTTCCAAATCTATCCATTGCCTGTTACTGTTAACATTTTTTGTTAATTGTTTAACTGTTAAAACTGTCAGAACAGTGGTGTAGGTGTTGCCATGGTAATAGCGACAAATAACTGATTTATCACTCTTGCTGGCTAATTGAACAATTTAGCAGAACGTTTAGAACCGAAAATGAATGAATAACAAGAGTGATAGTTGACGATCAAAACGATTTCACGTGTGTATCATGTGATTTAACGATAACCATAATAGCCACTACGTTCATAAGTTGCCTACAATAACCACATGTCTTAGTCTAGACAAATATTCCCGCTCCTTCTAAGATTCAGGGAAGCATAACCCAATGACTAGTCCGCTTAGCGTCATATCCATTCTATTATGTCTTTCTTAGTTCAGTACTCGAGATGTTAACTCTTCGCTTAGCGTCGAGCGTTATTCTCGTTCCAACGGAATACAAGTAACTCACACGATTATAATATTGTCACAGGATCCATTAGTAATTAATATTACTCTCCGGTTCAGTGAATTAGGTCAGCAATACTAATTATGAACACTCAACGATAGTTGAGGGAGGTCACTGTCGAATATCTCTTGAGTGATACCCCACTACCCAACATGAGTCATTACCTAGACGGAATGTTATCCATACTTAGAAAGTAGAGATCACAATATCACGTAGTGGTTGAGTTACCTCTTCGATGTCTTGTTAAGTGAGAAACCGTTACAAACGGTATATTATTTGTTATAGTGGTAATAATGAAAGAGGTTAGCCAGAAGCACATTCTTCATGACTAGTAATGCAGCAAATTAATAAGGTTTAATTCAAATTGGTGATAGTTAGAATTTGTAATTCTTTTTCCTTTTCTTTTATTTCTTGGTTATTTAATAAAGCGTAAATAGTTAAAAGGTTAGAAATACCTAGTTTTTTCCCCGGGAGTTGCGTAATGACGTTTAACGACTGTATTTGTTTACTCAAATAGCTAACTAAGGAATACCCGGAGATATTAACTCCCTGAGAATATGGATAATTTACTCGGGAATATTATTTAGCGTTCTACCATAATGCACCCATTTGGTTTCAAGTTTCTTGGTCAACAGCATTGATATTATTAGGTAAAATGATTTTTGGTAGAGATAGATGTGTATCCAAAACTTGCTTACAAGCAAATGTCTACTCTTAGTTATTTGTCAATTCTAACCAATTATAGAAAGTTCATATCCTTGATATGAATCATCAGTAGGCGTCTTTGCTGATCACACAAACCAACTCGAATAAATCTTACGCCGAGCCCAATCATGAAGCGATGCCGAGACGAACCCTCTGATGTAGCCCATCGCGTTCACAGGTCCTGGCGCAATTCCCCCCGTTTTTTATTACCTTTTGCAATCTATTTTAGTCTCCAAACCATGTTTGATTTGTTAAATTAATATCATTAATTTTTTATACCTTGCAATTAAAAAAGGCTCCGGTGGCAAATGTAATGAATATTCGGAAAATTCCCTAGCAAGCTAAATAGTATATTATTTTTCTAGTTCTGGTATATAAAAAGTTCACAAGTCTAATAAAAATTTTTCGTAAGCTTAATAAAAATTCGTAAGTCTTAAAAAATTCGCAAGTATAATAAAAAATTTGACACCTACAGCAGAAAAAGGCTCGGGGTTGTTCTGGTTGATAATTAAGAAATAAGTATTAAATTTCTGTCCTCTAATTTTTTAATGGTTATGTTTTTTTTGCGTGTTATATTTACTTGCATTGTTGCTCATTGCCGTTATTATTATGTGGTTTATAATAAAAAAATTCGTAAGCTTAATAAAGTTACCTATATTAATATGAGACAGTAGAAAAAATAAAAATCGACAGTATACAGACGGGATATTGAATTATGGAAGAACGAGTAACTGTATATATAGTGAGGCTTTCGCTGTGGTACCACTCTCTAAAATATATACCGCATATTATGTTTCCAATTCTAAGAGGCGCTTATGAAATCTATCACGTAATTGTTTTTTCTTGTTATATATCCAATCATATGGAATATAATATTCCTTATATGTTAAATTTCAAATTTGACATTAGTAGGGAATCTGTTATATATTTTTTTATACTCAACACATTCCTCTCTATTACTATAACATCATTTGATTTGATTCAGAGGTATAGGATTTTTCATTTTGTAACCAGTTAAACCTATATATTCCTCGTTAAGGGGTGTTATCATTTACTAAGTTATTCCAAGCGAGTCGTGTATTTGATGGTTCCCTGTTTTTAAAATGTCTAAATGCTTCTAGCCTATCCTGTTTTCGTTGGAAATCTAGACATATCTGTCAAATATAGTTTGAAGACTTGGATTTCCAGACCTATCGATTTTTCAGCTAGTATTCACGTCTTTATATATGATACAATTTTAATGGAAAATTGAATGTATATTTTTTGGCATTAAAGAATGATCGGTGTTACAATTTGTAACGTGCGCGTCATTTTCACCTATCCTTAAACATTTGAACATACTGTATCTTGTATAAAATAATGGAAACCCCCCATCAAATTTTATGCATACACAATCTCTTTTATTTTTCTGATAGCCCGAAACTTTATAGCTTGAAAGTTTCAGATACATCTTTACTATTTTTCGATAGACTATTGCAAATTAAGCTATATGTTAATTGTAAAGGCAAATACAAAGTCAGTACGTCTTTTCTTTTTCTTCGTTTTTGGTAATGTCGAATTCTCTGGTACATCTGAAAGTTATAAAGGATAAAATGTGAGCAAAATATATACACATACATTTATGTAGCACAAACACAGTTCCAGCCTCTAGAATGTCCCATACTGTCCGATCATCATAGTAATAGGTTTTTTCAGAATTAATTTCGAAACAATCCCCGAGAGACCATAATAATAATGCATGACTATTTGAATCCCAATCAAATAGGCGGCCAAAACAATCCAGAAAAAGCATTCCCAGATAATGTTTTCCGATAATTATAATATGATTAAAACCAAACTGTTTGACATCCATTAAGTAGCACTGAAGCTGCTTCATAGTACATTTTTTAGAATCTTCAGTTTGGAGATGAAAGCAAAGAGAATCTGCTATCAGATTCTCAACTAAAATGGGAGAATTAATATTAATGCACGATGATTTATCGCATTATGCACCATCTGACACTGAACACACGGAAGAACTATCTCCTTCGATGTCAGGTCCATCGTCTGGGAGTACAATATGACACGTCGTTTCTGCAGTTTTCTTTGCCATATAGAGCAAACCAAGTTACTTTCTCGGAACAATTTCCCCAAACTTGATTGCAGTTTAATTTTTTCGTGGTTGGAACACTCGAAAACAATGTTGGCATCATGTTCACTCTTGTCACTCTTACTAGTTTGTTTATTTCGTATATCTGTGCTCTCATCTGTCTCGTTTTGCTGTCCCGCCACGAATTGATGCCCCGAAGAAATATCTCATAATCCTCCTTTTCCGAACCAAAAATTTGAGATTTATTGTGGCTGGGCGAGCACGCAAGTTCTCCTCCATTTCTATGATGTTGTCGGCAAGAAGCTTAACATTTTCACCAAATGTACAGTCTGGTCCTGGAAATTCGTCCTTGGAAATCGATCTAGTGGTATGTCCACAATAGACATACAGCATCCCATACTGTAATCACCAAGATCGGGTAAAATTGAGGTAGCTTCAATACATGCTTGAACTCGTTAACTATAACATCTTTTTCAAGACCATCCCATTCCTCCTTAATTAAATTTAAGAAGACGGGTTGAGAAATTTATTTTTCTTTCCTGCCACCATTTTTTAAATGCGTTTTTCAACATTATGCTTCAAAACAGCCCAGACATTCTCAATCGATTAAGATCTGGATTGTAAGAAGGCCAAGAAAAAACACGTCGTGGAAGACGAGATTCCAAGTCACCTCGAACATCACTGTTTTGGGTCATTATCCTGCTGAAAACCCCACTTGTGACCCAGCAAGTTATTAGCATTATTATACAAACGATTGTTGAGGATTTCCCGATATAAATGACGATCTAAGTTTTCTGTAAATATGTGTATCCCGATTTGTTGATCGTGAGCTTTAAATGGATGCTTAACCTAGGCTGAACTGGTTTTTTTTCACGTGACTATGCACGAATTGTATTACGAACCATTTGGATCGTAGTCTCATCAGAAAAAACTACTTTGTTCCAATTGTAATGCAAGTAAACACGTGCCTAAGTTAAACGATTAACTTTTGCTTGCTGGGTTAAAACGGGCACTCTTCGCGGAAGAACTGAAGTATAACCAAGTTTATTAAGGTTACGGCAAATAGTGCCTCACTGACATCTAATTCTGAGTATTTTGTTCCCAGCATAGTCTTCAATTCCTTAGATGTTGTGAAATAATTATGTTTAATAATCATTCCAATTTGACGGCGTTGTTTAGGAGATATTTTTTGTGAGCGACCAGTTCGATGAATGGTAGGAATTTTGCCATTTTTCCGAAGAAAGTGAACATAACGTTCACAGGAACGCAAGGGAATTCCAGTTTTTTTTTTCCCGAAATTTTTTTTGCATTACGGATGTTTTGCTTCCAAAGAGAGTTAACAAGTTCACGGTTTGTTTAATAGGTGTAGGTGCCATTTGAAAATTAAAATGAGTGTAAAATCAAGCTGTACATTTGCGTTTATTGTTTGTATTTTAAATTATTGTTCTACTACTCAATTTGGTATAGTAAGCAAACATCCAAAACGCGACGCGGTGATGCTATCAACAAAAAACAAAGTCGCGTACCTACCGCCATTACTTTTGTCCAGCACTGTAAGTCCGTTTCTCTTCTGACATGTAACAAATATAGATGCAAATCGTGTAACATAAATCGTCACGCCATTAATAATAATTTATCGAATTTTTTATTATCCGACTCAAAATCACACATCATTTCGCCTAATTCTTAAAATTTTCGATGTCATTTCTATCTTTTTGTGGGCTTTACCTAGTCCAAAACACCATTGTTGATGATATGCAAACGATTTTTCAGATGACCAACTTTGAAAACATCGATCACATAAATGTTTTTTACCTTTGTATTGGTATCCTTGAATAATAAGCGATCCGGGTTTTTAATCCAGAGGAAATGATTTTTGACCCATACTTTCCATCCGTTTTGGTTGTATCGCTGAGGCCCATAAGATGAATAACATGTGGTCGTTTTTTCTGACATTCATTAGGGTTAGAATGAATACACCCCTCAATTTTACAGGAATTTGGAATATATTCTTACTCGCGATTACCGGTTTTGTGTAGCGCTTTGGTTTTTCCATCCCATACATTAATGGAGATATCAGGGTTTTGCTTGAAATTTTCGTGAACAGATTGGTGTTGGCATTGGAATACCGTCTAAATTAACTCTATTAAATATGGACTAATCACAGAAATACATTGTAAATCTTTTTTTACTCTCTCAAATTTAGCAAAGGCATATTTTAAACACAAATCATCTTTCATTTTGCATTATCGGGATTTACGGTGCATTTTTTATTTGCAAGACTTTTTGGCGTTGGTTTGTATGATCCACCAGCTCTAAATATTAATAATATTAAATGAGGTAGTGGGTAACAAAGTAGATTAGACGGCTTTTTTGTTATAAAGTACGCGTCATAAAACAGTACACGTTACACTATCCTAAAATGGTTACGGCAAAAAAGGGATGCTCTCTATCCTGCGTCCTTTTCCTGACCTTCAAATATAATAAAACTAGGGAAAAAATGTTAACTATTTTCTTGCTAGCTTTGTTGCAAAGTAATGGAGTAAAAACAGGTCGAAACTTTATGAATTGCCCCTCGACGTAATGTGTAAGCTTCGATATTTATTATCTCGATTCCGCGTCTTCCAAGAAATTTTCGATTTGATTATCTATTTCCCGGCTGTAAGAGAAATATGCTCATCTATTCTCAAAAAAATACTGATGGCAAAATTAAGTGTTTAGAGGAGAGACATTCTCGAACAACAGTTCTCTATTGGAAAAAACCAAGTGATGTCTTTACGTCTTAATACGGAATGAGTTCTTTGTGACGTCCGAGTTCGAACATGGAATTACACAAGAGAAATTTATGCAGCTTTTAATTCGTTCGTTATCGAGGAAGCTAATCGATTATCTATCTAACTTTGTCATTAGTATGTTATACTAGCATAATGACTAATGCTAATGTGTCTTGGCAGAGGATATCAAAGCAATGTCGACTGGTCTGTTCTTTGTACTAAAAATATCAAAAATGACTCAACAACAAACCACAGAAAGAGAGATTAAACGTATTTTTGTTAACAAAGACCATGTAAAGTCGCGTATAGCTTGTTGACGATTTTCTTGTCTACCCTCTTAGATACTTAGCATCAATTGGTCGACTAACCAGCAAGTGTCCTAACACTTATAACGTCATGTATTATTTTGAATAAATTTATTGCTAAGACTGAACGCGCAGTAAATTATCAGCACATTGGAACAGATCCCGCATAAAAAAAGGTTACTATACGTTCGCACGTAATACAGCTGTTTTGCTTTAAGCCGACCTAACAACTCGTTCCGTATTGATACGTAAAGTAGTCTTCACTGAACATAACCTCTTCAATAAAAAAGACTTAATTCGAGAATGTTTCTGCCTTAACATTAGTTGTATGTATTGTCTGTCATGCTTTTGTCGAGAACAAGATGACTTTTTCTATGAGAATACGGCAGTAATTTGTATATAATGTATCGAAAATAATTACACTGTGACAATTTGATATCAGCGAGGACATTTAAAAGTTTATTTTGACGTTAAATTTTAAGATATTGGCCAATTAATTATAAAACAATATTACTAATTAATAGTTTTACTAGAACTTAATCAATTGTCCGTAATTGGACCAACTAATGAGTTTACAGTCTGCAGTAGTTGCTAGAAAACCATTTATGCATTCAAAGGCATTCTAAAGTTTTACAAGAATAAGCATGCATCAAATCTGAGAAGCCCTATTGAGTGTTAAGAATACAAGTCATTCCAATATCTTGCCAAGTTCGCTTGGGCGGTCCTTTGACTCAAGCTTATATATTTTAAAATTAAACATGAGTGTGTTAATCTAGTAGGAAATTGGTTGGATGCGTACGATTGTGGTAGAATTCCATCTGCAATGTAGAGAAATTTTCGCGTGTAATTTGGTGTAACATCTATATTTCCCCTCACGTGACAGATCAAAAATCCTTGGAAGAAGGACTTTCGCGAAAGACTTTAGCAAGTCGGATATGAAAGTTCATTAGTCTAGTTGTCTTAATAAGGAAATGCTACCGTGTATGATCATATCTAGATCAGGTAAAAGGGAGTTGTTTTTTTTTTAATAAAAACTATTGTACGGGTGAGGTTATAACTAATGAGAGTGCACCGTTCATATGTGACAGTACACAGAGCTCAATCGTATAGAATTATTTCCAGTATATTTGTGACGAGAATACTTAAACAAAAGCAGATGTCATATATCAAAGCCACTGCAACAACGTCATCAGCACCATCAGCATCGGCAGCAACAACAGTATCATCATCAGCGGAAACCAGCAAATCTACAAAACACGCATCGAATTTATTAGTTTACAAAAATATAGTTGACCGCAAAAGTCAACGTAGTCAAAAAGGTAACTCTACCGATAAAAGGACTAGATATTCGGGTTCAATAAGAGAATCCGAATTAGCTCTTCTTTTATCATGGCAAAAAATTTTCACCAAAAAACCTAAATATATAAAGAAGAAGAAGAAGAATTTTATGACCAAACGAACATTCAAAGAAAAAAAGGTCAACTCGTCGACTATGCAACAGGGACTAAACGCGCTTATGGATGTATTATTTAAATTAACGAAGCCACCGCACGGAACAAACCGAAGGAATGAGACAATGCAAGCCACAGTTGACGACACAGAATCCCTGTCTATGAATCAGTATATGTCTCCGGACTATCTTGAGCTAGCAACACAACCAAAAACGTTCCATCCAGACTCTACTTTAACCTCTGTTGGTGAACCTTCACTACGCGTTTTTACGATTCCTTTTGGCTATCTTGACGCATCTCTCTTTTCTGAATATGAGGACTTTGACGACGAGGACTTTCTTATTGAGACATCTTATTCACTAGATGATTCTTACAAGTTTACCCCATCTGAGGAAGATGAAGACCTCTTCAACCATTTAATTTATAAAACCACGGTCCAAGTCGACCACAGTTTGCTAGGACTTTATTATGAGTCAGATATACACAAGATGGTCTCAGATAGTAGAGATATTGCCAATGAACTTGAGAATGAGCAGAAGCTTAAGAGCTTCGACGAGACTGATTCATACAAACTAACTGATAGTGGTATACAACATGTAAAAAATGAGGGCATGTTTCCGAAAAGTTGTAAAAAGAAGACCAAAATACAAGCGGGCAGGCATGAGATGTCAGCTTCAATAACAGGGTTGAAAAGTTCTAGATCTAGAACAAGGGGTGGAGGTCTACAAGAGGACTCTATAAGAAGACGCGCTAAGCGGAAGAGAAACTCAAAGACAGACAATATTGTGCATATGTAAGCTTTTATTTCTTAAAGCAGGAATCAAAGTAGAGTGAACAGTTGGTGTAGAGGGGGATTATGGATGAACTAAAGCTATATACTACGTCTGAAATGTCTTACCTTGATCTGTATTGTATTGACATTTGAATTATTAAACGATTAAGATGCTCTAATTTTAGCCATCAAGAAAGTTGCGTAAGCGCTCAATCCATTTTATATATTCTTGTTGTTCTTTATATTCTGCATAGCTTGGGATAAATAACGCCACCGAAGCAGTGATCCCGCGTTCCTGCAAGTATGCATCAAAGAGTCTTTGGATGTCCTACATGTCCATACGCAGAAATCGTAATTACTAATACATACTCTCAAAGGAATTATTAAAATTAAACAAAACTCACGTCATCCAGTGTGTCATATGTTGGTCCATTATAAATAGACCGTCTCTTCCACTCAGCTTCAGATGAAGTCCCATCTACCAGGCTTCCGTCTGCAAAGAATGCGACATGTTCTATAAGAAGCGCACCGTCATCTATTACAGTATCAAATGCCAATGCGCCCTTATTGTCCTTTTCGACTGTTATGGAACAACGGTAAGGAAACTTTAAGCGAGGTTGCACCTCTTCCTCTGGCACCTCTTGTTGCTGTCATTAGTGTATATAAATACACACAAATATAAGAATGTCGATAACTTAGTAAAGTTTAGCCCTTCATCATGGTTAATGGCTTAAGAATAATCGATATCAGAGTTGTCTTGTTGATCACCATTGCTTGATTGGCTCTGATGTCCCTATCTATTATTTTCTTTTAATCGTCATTTGAACAATAAAATCGCATAGATAACTAAGCAAGTAAAATGGTTCTATTGATGCTTGCCTCATCATCCGTGTAATAACTAGTAGAATTGTCCTTTTCAAATTCTTCGGGTTCCGCATCATAATCAGGATTGGTAATATCGAACGTGACTCTTATCCTACTCAGCCATGGAATAGACGATTACTAGATGTTAAATTGTATTTAATATTAATATCGATCATAAAATTGATCCATTGGATTACCGCTCGTCGCCAAATGTTCGAGTCAGAGTAACGGTGTTGTAATCGGGTTTATCTTCGATCTTTATACAATAGACGTGGTGATATTAATAACAATCATTCGGACAGTCGGTTGATACATTAAGAGTACGATTAGAATGCATCGCCTCTATTAAATACATACCTTGAAAGGATTATTCTCCAGAAAATTCTTAATAAACTTAGGATCAACGGTTTCTGCTTTTTCATATTTGAGTTCATCCTCCAATTTAACAGCTAGTTCTTTATCGCCTGTTAAACACGAAGAAAAAGGCAATCAAATCAAAATCATTTTTGTACGCCATTAACAGGGTAGAGTCAGTCCAAAGCGTTCATCAATCCATGCAAAGATTATTAACAATAAACATACACAACCCATGACCTATTAATTTAATACCACTGCACGAAAAGGCGCGGGCACAAGAGCGTATAGGATTTATGTTTAAGCTTTTATTACTAAAGACTTTATTGGCAAAAGCCGTTGATTGTGTAGAATTAGTAGATCCTGCGAAAAGGGTGCGACAAGGTTGACGTGTCCAAAGGGTTATAGGTTGTGTAAACACACGAATATTGCGAAGAAAACGGGCCATTATTATTTGGTTTATATTAGATCAAGTTGGGTTGTGAGAAACAAAAGAATGGGCAAAATTTTTATGATTACAAAAAAAAAAAAAGATTTTTGATTGAAGATCATCAGACTTATGGGAGAATTGCGTGTTGTATACATAATGCAATGGTTCGGTTGAAAAATCGTTGGCTTTTGTTTGAAATCACATACGACTCCACGCGTCCACATGATCTGAATCTGAGAGATATTTCGTCGGTCGTCAAAGAATCGATCGGTTTTAATTTTGGAGACGTTGGACTGGGTTCTGTTCTTAGTTCAATCAGTGGTAAGCGATAGGCCGGGAAAGGCATCAAGTGTGCTTTGACCTTGAGTATTACTACTTGTACTAATTCATGACTGTCAGTCAAATACTATTCCTCGCTAACAGGCCTTGGAATTATACGGGTTTCACGTGATAAATATACAATAGTATGGGCAGCCCTGACGTTTATTACTGAAATTAAGAATGAAAATTGCCTGATAAGAGTTGTACATTTAGGAGGCAAGGGCTATCATGATTTAAATGTTTTGTTGCTTTCTTGTCGCGATCTTCACGCTTTGCATTTTATTAGGGACCATAAAAAAATGCCAACTGGCGGCAATTGAATATGATCGACAACAAATACTTGCACTTAAACATGCAGATAAACTCAAAGGTAATGATCGCTCTATTGAAATGTATGGCGCGTAGCTGGCACTGATGGCAAATAATCATTATAATCTAGATGAACAAGATGTCGAGAATCTCTTGGAGCGATCCCGGCGCGAGATAATGGCGGTCGAAATATGAGCGGTCGAATGTCATCCATTGTAGTTATCATCGATGTACTGCATTTTTAACAGGAGAAAGGCGGTCTAAATATTAAAGCTCTATATTTTAATTAATTCCCATACTATATTATTTTCCGTAATCGATCTATCCCTAAAGCACATCTGTTCTATAATAATCACAATCACTCAATCAAATTTTTCTCCATTTGACAACTCGGTCTGCGACATTCCCCAGTTCTTTGTGGCCGGAGTTCTGAAGTATCTGTATTCACGCGGCACCAGTGATGGCCAACCTACATACTCACTTCCATTGTTAACGATGAAACGTACAAGAAACACAATGACAGCCAGGAACGCGAATGTCACAAGTCTAATGAGGGTTACGTATTCTACGTGATTGCGGTTACAGATTGATATTAGAAACAAGCTTTAGAGTCGACAAGTAATAATTCAAATTTTCATTTACCTGGTGAATGAGGTATCAAAAATATTAAAAGAATCAAGATAGTCGAGACCGACAGAACTTGTGGCGCCTAGTTTGATAAAAAGAGAGAACCTGTTATTACATATTCGATTGTATGAATCTATTGCGAGTACATTTTCAAACGATACATACCAGTCTAATATGAACCGCTCTCTGGTCAACAAATGGCGACATTGCTCTAAACTTCACTTCATAATTTCCTGTCAGTAAATCATATGCATCCTAGATACAGTGGAGGTAATAGACTGTCGTTATGACAAAGGTGATTCGATATCGAACGCGTGCTCATCACATACTTTTACCTACCTGACGCGAGCCATCCAGGAAATTATTAGTTATGTACCTAGAAACAGAATTTTGAAAATCCTGCAACATACCCTCTTTCGTCCGCTTTCCAGTACTAAATGAATAGAATAGTAATGAAAAATTAAATGCGGGCTATAAAACATTTGGACGCGCAACGTTTCGGTTATAGGGCACATGATTTCGATTATGATACGTGCTTACCGAGTGAAGTCTGTTTTCAATGCTCCCGTACCAGAATAAGCAAGGCTTACAACGTCGGCATTATCGGCCCAAGCTACAAACGCCAAAAACAAAAGCTTTAGATATGCAAGATGTTGCGCCAATCTTATATAACATTTGATACTCACTATTTCTGAACAGATGCATGAACTCTAATACCTCGTCGATGCGTTCTTTGTTACTTAAAACCCCGATAGCTCTCAACTGTTGAGTTAATACCCACTTTGCAATTGTAGATTGTACCACATTTGTACGGTCCAAGCAATCCATACAGTTTGTACGAACAACTGATGTCTGCGTTTTGCATATTTGAGAACCTTCCGCATGGAAATAGCTATACGTAATAACACGATAGTAATAAATTGTCAGTAAACAAGCAATGTCATGGGTATCTTTTGTCGGATGATGTGCTATCCAAGCATCAGCCTTCATAGAGCGGTATAGCATATTACTTCTTCACTTATTCCCCACATTAATAATCACTCACCCCTGTTGCAAAAGCTCATTTTCTATTTGGTCAATTAAAATTTGAATTCTATCCCATCTCATATTACGACATTCGTGATGGAAGTCAAAGTAATAATATGACAGCCGAGGGTCACCCAATCGATAAACGGTGTTCTTAAACGCTTCGCAAATTGGAAATTCATAGCCCCTCTTATTGACCAGGTTGACGACTATAGTTTTCCCATAATATTTAGATTGTTCATCAAAATGACGGCGGGCTGCTTGCAACTACACGAACCGAGATGTGTTGAGAATAAAATACAAATTAGACTGTAAGTGTTAAGAGGGAGTAACCAAATATATGAAATTACGCTGAAGATATCTTCACATATGAACTAAAAGATAGTCGATACAAATACTCAACGACAACACTGCTTCTTCATTCTTTCTATTTACGATCAATACTAACCGTGTCCGGCAACTCCATAATTATCAGCTTTGGAGTATACTTGATGTTATTAATCTGTGCCCAATATATAGGTATGGATCCTCGCGTCTGAACATAAGATAGTTTCACCTTCCCCTCGAACTCGTATCTATCTTCCAGAGGATCCACTTCGACAATTTGCTCTGTTTCAACGTAGTTCGAGGCATTACCATCGCGATCCACACCCCGAGAAAAGAACCGAGTTCCATTACGGAATCTACTGCGACGAGAAATAAGAGCAAAGTTCGTTGGGCGGGATTTTATGCTCGTTTGGTGAATGGAAACAACTATTATCGATAAATTTAGTGTAATCATACGGAGACTAAAAGACGAATCGAGGGAAATTATGACACTTACAGCCGAATACGACTGGTAATATAAAGTCGCTTAGCTAAGAATATTTAAATCAAGATATAAGACCAGAGTAAAAAGAAAACAGATTTGAATGTCGTCGGTCGGATTTGACAACTTACATCTTGATCGGGGTTATTCAGAGTGATATCGACAAGTTTTGATTGCAAGTGTCGATTCCAAAAAAACCGGTCATCTGCCTATTTTACAGTACAGCAATACAGCAACTCATCTTAAGTACATCTCATATAATATTTTACAAATCGCAATATTACTTGCTTAACTTACTCTACGCCATAATGCTTCCCCTGGTTGACTATTTGATTGTGATTGTCGTTGCATTGTATTCGTCAAGTCATACGTATATGAGAAATAGTATTGTCCAGCCTTCAATTGTTTCTCGATTATATTCAAATAATTATCTTCGTCTTTAGCCTAAGTCATAAAGGGGAGATTCAATATGAACAATTAATAATAACAGTCATTAGTATCTGATCTCAAAGTCAAGGCTCGTAGGACAATACAAATTGTTCGTATTATCATGACCTTGTGGTTGCTACTACTATTGCCAAGTTCTCTGCATTCTAAATGATGATTGAATATCCAATCTTTTTACCTCAGATTCCGTTAAATGTCGAAAATCCTTTGCGATAGGAGTCAGCGAATACTGTCTTGCTTGAAAAATGTCATGACCACCTAACCTACCGACTCGTTCTCTCTCGGTGATCGCAATGAGATATTCACCTAAACTATATCAGCATCGGTTGCAGAATCACTTTGTTCCCACCCAGGACTAAAAAATCTCTACGCAATTTACCAGCTAAAAGTCTGATTACACCAAAGATTCCATATACAGTGAGGGTCGTAAGAAGAGGGACAGAGTCTGTTCCTGATGGAATATTTAATTGGATCATAATAATATATTACTCAATGAAAAACTTGAATGATTGGAAAACAGATTACAGGATCATATACCATTATGATTCAATACAAAGGAGCCAGTATCTCTGTTTATTACCAACGAACGAGTTGGAGAAGATGGATCCAAATAGACTGGAACAAGTGTATATGTATCAGGTGTTATGTATCTACAAGATAACAAAATCGTTATAATTTATAATTGGCGTGATGTTTGCTTAGCATCCAAGTCTCAAAATTAATGAAGTTTGCCTCGTTATTTGCAACTAGCTCCCACGCTATGAAATAGCTCAGACACACGGGCGACCCTATATACTTCAATATACCCTAACTGCTTAATGAGATAGTTACAGCATTACGAGCTCAACAACCTACACTCTCAAAGATTCGTGTACCATTTTCTTTTTGGGAACGGTAGAAGTTGCAGGAAGTCGAAACTTTAGCTGGCGGCTGCCTTAAATAGAAATCAATTAAAAGCGGGCTGTGGTACGAGGTCACCGTTTATTCCAGTATCGAATCTGGTGTAGCAAAAAAATCGATCAGCGGTTACCGTTGTTACGTATTAGTATCGTCGCGATAGTTACGTATTAGTATTGACAATAATTTTATTATTAGCTTGTTGGGCTTTAATTCTACTAGACATGCTTTCTGCTAAATTTTCTAAGTATTTTGAAATCAGTTTAAACCATTCTTCCTCCACTGCTCATGCGTGTTTTTTTGGTGGAGACGAATTCCTCTTTCTTTCTAATTGATCCCAAACATGCTCATTGGGGCCATGGAAGTGACATTATCATAACTGGTTTTTTTTGCTGGGGCATTATCTTCTTGAAAAATATATGTATTTTGCCCCAGATTACTCATAAAAGGCAATAGATCTGTTTTCTAAAACTTTTATATAGCTCATCGCATCAATTTTACCTTCTACGCGCAGGTCGATTATTGACAAAACAATCCCATACCATTATGCCACCACCTCCGCTAGGAACCAACGGCGTATCCAAACCTTTATATGGGCATCATTTTGATACAGTCTAAACCTTTTCACTCATCCTAATTTTGCCTATTTTTTCGAACTTCTTGAGCTAAGTAGCATATAGATGAATATTTATACTCCGACCACTTTTACGTATGGTCAGGCATATAATCTAGTGAGTAGACTTTGTTAGTTATCGATATTAAACCCTATTATGTTGCTTCCTGTCTGTTATCGTACTGAATGTAAAGTAAATAATCTCCCAGATTGTCCCTCCAGAAAGTCATCCATTCGTCATCACACCAGGCACAACAGATGCTCCTTATTCACAGCCAGGTCAAATGGACGAGCACGAAGAGCCATTATATGTCACTACCAAACAGTATCACCGAATCTAAAACGAAAGCGAAATTGGAAGCTGAAAATAAGATATCGCGAGATAGAAGGAAATACTTACACGAATCCTAATTGCTTAATTAAATCCGGGAACTCTTTCGCGGCTTAGTGTTAATATTATCCCTAAACAACGATCCAAATTCTGATAATAACGTATTCATATTTATATTGGTTTATTCTATATTACCCATAGACTGCGTTGGTAAGTTAGAATTGCTCGCCATAATAATAAGTTCCGGCGAAATATTAAAATAAAAACCCAAAGTACCAAGTGCTATTCGATGTAATGCTATTACATTTACTCTTGTTCTTTATTAGAACAGGACTTTATTTATTATGAACAATTAGAAATTTAATCTTATATACAGAATGCCATTAGTGTTACGGTACTACACGTATACAGTATTATGTTGCAGTTTGTATAGTGCAACGAAGCGAACTTTTACAATAATAGGATGGCTAATAACGAAGAATATATTGTGCATTCAACGTATTTTCCCTTGTAAACATTGATTTTTGGCCAATGTTGTGTCTGAGATTGGGACCTGTCTCAGTCCCGAACCCAGACACTCAGTCCAGAACTCAATTGTTCCCAACCATAAATCGTTATACTGAATGCCGATATCAACAATCTACTTTATTTTGCTCAAAATGTATTGTTATTAGGACAAGAATAAAGATTGATTGAGTATTGACAGAAAGTTAAAGAAAGTAAGTTCAGCAACCAACGTTGAGGGAGGAAACAAAAAAAACTGGACCACATAACTCGAGAATATATCATACATGCCTAAATAGACTTTTAACTTGGCATTATTTGGCATGATTTTTCTTTTGCTGCCCTAGAAAGCACTTCATATTTTAAACTGAAGGTTTAATGTTACGTGTTTTCGTAACCTGGAAGAACACAGATTTTATCTGATGTCTAGTTGTAATAGTTATCTACTCGAAATTTAGCCTATGTTTAGTTTTAACTTTGAGAGTCCTTCTCTTCGCTCGTCTGTGCCTTTTATTAGGTTTAATCCTTGCCTCCTATTATATGGGATTCTTTTAGTAATAGTAATAATAAGGAAATTGATGACTAATGGCTATTTTGCTAGTAAGTTAAGGTTTGTGCTGCCAAAATTTTACATTTATACTAGCGCGAATAGCAAAGAAATTATTAAAAAACTACACCTGAAAACATTGATTATAGTGTCTCAAAGTCGAGTTTTGCTTTCTCCCTATCCTCTTAGGATTAGCTGCCACTGTTCCATAGTGAGTTTATTGTATAGCCCGAATTTGTCGAATTAAGTATTTTTGAATCGTATATATATACATGGTGAGCGTGGTCTTCCCTTAAAGTGTGTTGGCGAGATATGGACAGACTTTTCGTCATACATGCGGCAAGAAGTCTAGCTGATATAATTGATACCCGGTCATTACAAACCGAAGACTATCAGTGAGCAAACGCAGGTAAAAATGCATAAGATCGAATAACATAATTCGAAGCAAAAGTTTTCTAGCTGACAATATTGAACTATAGTCATTCAGCATCTCCACCAAGTAAGCTCAAAGCTGTCCAGATGTTGTTATATTTGATTAACAATATGTTGGCCCTTTCAGAAACTCGACTAGCAAAAAAAAATACTCAAGTAAAGACTACTCTTTTTGATTTGACACTTTTCGTGGTTGGCATGCTCGAGCTAAATATAATGTGTGTTTTAGCAAAAGGATTGTAACTGGATATGTTATGAGTTCTAAAGAGGGAGCTCCAAGCGTATTGTAATTGTTATATTTTATTTAAATATGTAACTAATTTTGATAGCACTTTTACATAGAATTGATATTAATTTCTTCGAATGAATTTTACAAGTCATTTGGCTACTATGGTCAGACTCATTTCACAACTTGTGTGATTTGCTTTCATTATTTCATAGTTATTATCGTCATGACTCTTTACAAAAGTTCTCACATACGATGTGCGTTGCACACACAATTCTGTCTATGACAATACCTCACGTTGAAGCAGCAGCAGAAGCTGTAAAAGTCTGTATAAGATATGTGATTTAATTACGATATCAATGAAAATGCATTAGTGGTAATAAATCTAGAACCAATGATAAATGTACTACGCGATTTATACACGAGCTTTTTAGGTTATACGGCGACTTTTCTTTATGTGAACGTCACCCAGTAGTAAGACACCCATAATGACGGCCTAGAACAACTTAACTGTACAACTATATTCTTGAGCGTGGCTCCTAGTCAGCACAAGTCTTGCTTCGCAAAATGCGTTTTAATCAATTGCGCATACATGATTGCAATGAAACGTAGCACTTACGTCGGAGCGAATAAGCCTATAATACATCATATTGTTTAGCCCATGCCATGCGTTTGATTAATGCTAGCAGCAGTATTGGGATCTGAAGATAGAAAAGAATGGTGAAGTAAATGATGCTTTGATAGTTAGACTGCATGGGATCTTCTGCTATTTGATAATTTGTCCATGCAAGAATACTTGTTTGTTATAGGAAGCGATCATTAGATATTATCCCAATGTCACACACGTTAAAGTTGGCATATACGACAGAACCACAAGCTCGACAACAACCAATTGATAAATCGAAATTAGAGTTAAGGATAGTCCTTTATAAAGAAATTGTTTTGTAACGCCGTTTGCTTCAAAGCAAGGAACCGTGCGCATTAAGTTTCAACCAACTTACATGTTATTAGGCTTTCATAATACTATCATCTCTATCACCATAATCACATAGTATTGTTTCCTTGTTACAACGTGCTCAGATTGATCCATGTTTTTCAACTACTTGGAATACTACAACCGAACGGATTCTCGAATTGTTCTTTCTTGAAGAACCGTTCACATTCTTGGTTCGAGTTGGGGGGGTGTAGCTTATCATATGCTGAAATAATTGCTGATGGAACATTCTTGTCCCACTCGTTGTAGGCTTTCAGAACATGATTTGTCCGCTGGTATTTGTTATTGTGTCCGTAAGTGTAAAATATACACTATTGAATGATTTGCGTGGTCGTAGTGATAATCGTTGAAATGTTGGACAATTGATGAGTAAATGATGCAAGTTTATTATTGTTATTACGATTTTCGTTACTTCTGTATGGATTTCCAATCATACGTTGTATTTCATTTCCTGGCAGAAGGTTTCTGCCGCTTGTTCCCCCCTTCTAATCTAATGTAGTTAGTCAAACAGTCAAATCTTTTGCCTATTTTTATTTAATTATAAATAGCTGCATTATACGAAAATGTAACATCCAGCGCATTCTATTCTTTGCGTTTCGAAGCAGGACGAGTGTCGGGTCGTCGTAGGGCCTCGAGGGCCAAATATTGATCGAGCAGTCTATAGCCAAGCTATCCTTCTCGCTTTTCACACCGATCCCTAATCTCACATTTACTCACCCCACCATCCTTGACCCCTTACATAACAATGCAAGGCAGTACATCTGAGCATGAAATCTATTGGTGGAGAATGCATCGGATATTACAACGATCTGCTGGCTATTTGGCGGATATGTAACACGACAATTGAATATATATCATCAGTTATCGGAAATGAGAGGCTGTGGGGATAAGGTATGGACGAGGTTGGTATGGTGGTGTTAATATATATAAGCTCGGAAATATAAATAACAAGCTTTGAAATTAATCGATTGGTTTAAATTCTCATAAAGTCATCGATTTTTGTTATTATTGTCTTGGTTTATACTATTATGTTTAATCATAATTAATTAACATATATTGTTATTCACGTGATGAACACACATATACCTGTGTACTAATTTAGAGCATTAACTCTATGGTGTATTGCCTTATCATCCATAGCTATGTATGACAAAGTCGAATAACACCCAGAGGGTGATATCAATAAAAGGATCCAGCAAATCATTGCGTTATCGATTGTTGACGACTTCCGCATCCACCACTCATTCTCGTTTGCTTACCCAACTTCTTATTGGACTAGAAACCACCAATACCACACGAGGAGGTAGGTAAACTGACTTCGAAGAAAAGTCCCTCCTCTTCGCCAACATACATCTCACACTGACAACTACATTAATAATGCCTTGTTTACAAGCTATTTCCTTTAGTACAATATTAACCTATTCGTTTGAGAAGCGCACAAGCAACAATGGACACAAAGAAGCAGCAAGCTGAACAAAACAACGAACAGCAGAACGTTACAAGAGTCAACGGACAGACTTCACAAGAACAACAACAGCAGCAACAACAGCAACAACAGCAACAATCACAACCGCAACCACAACCACAGCAGAATGCTCAAGAGCCGCCTAATGACCAGCAACCCCAACAGCAACCACCACATCATCCGCACTATGACTTATCATCGTTTCCTGGCATAACCCATCCTACCACTACTGTTGTCGTTGACCCTGTGAGTAGAGAGAACTTCTTGCGTTGGTTAGGTGGTGTGGAATAATAGTCTGCGCAATTTGTTTCTTGTGTAAATATGGTTACACTCACATAGATGAATATTTATTTAGGCTCTCCAAGAAAAAGGATCTCCGGCCACTTTTGCGTATGGTCAGGCATATAATCTAGTGAGTAGATTTCGTTAGTTATCGATATTACCCCTATTATTTTGCTTCCTGTCTTGCTATCGTACTGAATGTAAAGTAAATCTCATCCCCCCCCCCACAGATTATCCCTCCAGGAAGTCATCCATTCGTCATCACACCAGGCACAGCAGGTGCTCCTACTTCACAGCCAGGTCAACCTGCACCACCGACAGGAATGGATGAGCACGAAGAGCCACTATATGTCAATGCCAAACAGGTAAAAATGGAAAACTGTGTCACTAATATGTGAGAGTAACGACAGGATCGAAATTTGTTATGTGTTCTGAGAGACTTGTTTTGTATGATTATACTAGTATCACCGAATTCTAAAACGAAGGCAAGCTAGAGCGAAATTGGAAGCTGAAAATAAAATATCGCGAGGCAGAAAGGTGAGTGGATGGTTACCCTTTGGTGAAGCAGCTACGAGACTTGGAGATATCTTTTTCATTTTCTTCGTTTGGCTTTTCTTCTCATTGTTATTCCTTATCGTCTGATTTTATGTTTTTCTTGTAATACTTGAATATTAGAAATACCTTCACGAATCTCGGCATAAACATGCCATGCGTCGACCACGTGGTCCAGGTGGGCGTTTCCTGACTGCAGCAGAGATCGCCGACATGGAAAGTAAAAAGAAAGAGGACGACAACGGATTGGCCGGAAATATAGGCGATTCGCAAACAAATGTAAATAATGGCAGTACCGATGTAGCAATGGCGAATGTGGAGAACGGCGTCAAAGTCGAATAGTTAGTTGCTTTATAGTTTGGTTGGAGGAAGATGAGAAGATGAATTATAGATGGACAGATTGGGTGAGAGTTGGAGAGAGGGTTGGGAAGAGGGTTGAAAGTAAAATGGAGAGAAGAGAGAAAATAAGAGGGACGAAAAGTAAGAGAGAAGGGCAGTCAGAGAGAATAAGGTGTGATATAGAACGCTCATTTAATGATGCGTAAGGTGAAGAGAGCATAGAAATAGGTAATCGTGTAAAGTTGAAGACGGAGGATTTTGGTTAGAAAAAATTTTTTTCCTCCTTTTTATCTTTTTTTTTTTATTCTTTTCTTTTTCCCTTCCATTTCTTTTTCCTTTTCTCTTACTTAATATAGAAAAGGTGGCGCGATAAAGAGGTGTACGATCCCTATCAAATTTACGAGATATCAGAGAGGTGATTTTGTGATCTTTTGTTTCTTTCTTTTTTTTTTTAACAGATGTCGATTCTTGAATACAACAGTGAAAGCCTCTCATATTTGACAGTCTAGTTAATGTTATCGAAAGCATTCATTGCTTTCAATCGAATAAATAAACTTATCATCCGGTCATCAGGTCATCAGGTCATACATGATTTGCTCGTTAATCTATCCAATCCCCGACTATTCCATCCGTCCAACCTGTTCGTAATACTCCGTAATTTACCCAATCTATCAATATATCCGACCATTATCCATTATCGTCATACATGCTCTATATATAGAAGCGAATCACGTATTAATCACCGTCAAGTAAAAAATTACTTTTTTGTGATCATCGATATCGGGAGCAGAATTTAAATTATTAACAACAGCTGCCAACCTTTCCTCACACTCAATCTAATTCATTCATTGACCAACCCCCAGTCCCACAACTTAAAACATTCTCAATCCAATTATTACCCACGCATCTGCTCTACCTTCAATGAGAATTATAAATACCCGATGACGCATTTACATATAGCTGAACTATAAGTTCCCCGTTCCCGCCCCATTTGACTTTTCTCGCTTGAAATCAATCCTCCCTGTTATCAAGAAACTTCTGGTATCCGTTAGGGTACTTGTGTTCAGTGTTACACTGGGAACTTTGGTGCAGTTAACTTGTCCTTTCCTCTTAGAGAAGCTTTATCTTGTCCAGGGAGCATATTAGACTACATCCTTGTAAATACCAAATATAATAGAAATAGCCATGGATGAGAGTATGCCTTGTGTAAAAATTAAATTATGCGAGAAGACTCATCCAAAGCTAATAGAAGCCGTAAGACACGTTAAACGCGCCAAAAAGTGTGTTCTTATAACGGGAGCGGGAATTTCATGTAGTGGTGGTATACCTGTGAGTATAAATATATAACATGGACCTCGTATAGTCCTTTAATGTACAATGTCTGCTTTACACATCACTTGAGCCCACTTCCCACGTTATAACTGAATGTATATATAACCTCATATCTATATTCAAATAGCCATACGTTGACATTAATTTTTTACTCGTTCCCCTTTGACCACTTAGGACTTCCGCTCGTCTGATGGGCTCTACAATCTAATTGCTTCTAAATACCCGGGCACATTCTCCAGAGGCAAAGACCTCTTCGACGCCAATCTCCTCCATTCAGACACCTCTCGTCGTGGCTTCTACGAGTTCATGGGTCTCTTAAAAGAGTTTATACTAAACGCTCATCCGACAGCGACACACCTGTTCATGAAGAAACTTCATGACGTAGGGAAACTCGTCCGAGTTTATACTCAAAATATCGACAATTTAGAAGAGTGCGTAGGATTAAATGTCAAATGGATGGTCAATTCAAAGTGTGCTCAGGTAGTGCAGTTGCATGGGACCATGCAAATGGTAAAGTGTACTTATTGTACTGAAAGCTTCCCGTTTACGGAAGAATATTGCGAAATTTATAAGCAGGGTGGGGCACCTAGCTGTCCTGCCTGTGAAGCAAGAGGTAAGCGAACGATGGGTCGGAATTATATAAAAAATTAAAATGTTAATGTTTGGAAACTGCGATTGGATGTATCAAGACACCCATCCCCGAACTTGAACAAGAGAATTCGCTATGCTTTAACAAACCCGTTAATCACACATTTGCTTACCCACTACCAATATTAACTTTACCAGAAGAAACTCGACGAAAGCAGGGCAAACGACGACACGCCGTAGGCCTCCTGAAGCCCAGTATCCTCCTATATGGTGATTCGCATCCGTTAGGCATACAAATAGGCCAGCTTGCAGCAAAAGATGAAGAACGCCTCGATTGCCTGATAATTCTCGGCACATCTCTCCGAATACCTGGAGTCAAATCATTAATAAGACGGTTCTCTAGAGCGGTTCACGCCCGAAATGGAAAAGTTATTCTCGTCAATGCCACTGATGTCGCAAAAAAAGAGTGGGATGGGATTATCGATTATGAAGTCGTAGGGACAAGCGATGAGTGGGTTGCCTTGGTTGAGAAGGAGTTGGAGAAGAAAGAAAGTACGCGTATGAGAAAACTGAACGAGCGAAGAAAGGAACGGGAGATGAACGGGAGAAAAAGAAAGAAGGAAATGCTGGGTGTGAGAAGCATATTGAATGCGAGGAGGAAGAAGGGAATCAATGGTGATATGAAGAAAGGACGTTACGAAGCTTTAAAGTTAAATAGTGGAAATAGAAAAAGATTCCACACGAAACCAATGCGCGTGCGAGTGCAGGATGACGAGAGTGAACATGCTTGTTCGAGCAGTTCTGTTTATGATTCGGTGGATACTGTTGAAACCGACGATTTATCAGACGCCAAGACTATAATATCAGAAGACGACGAGAATAAGCTTGAAGTTAGAGTGAACGTTGAAGTCATGAGCAGACTAACCGACACTTCTAGTCTCAGTGAGCTATCTGATGTGTCTGATAGTGAGTTATCGGATGTCGAGTCTTGTAGTGAAATGGGTCGAGTGATTGTGGAGATTGAAGAGAATAGAAATATAATGTATCTTAGTGAAAAAAGTTGTGTGAAAAGCTGTATGAAAAGTCGTATAGAGAGGACAAGCAGCAATCCGATTGGGAGTTGTATGCGATCCGATGAAGAGACTGATACAAAATCTAGTGATGAGGAAGTAAACCGTTATAATGCTCGTGGGCGTAAAAGGAAAGCCATCGGACTGTTGAAAGAACAGTTTAAGGTTGTTAAAAAAGTTACGATGGTTGAGAACGAAAAGAGAGGGATTGGAGGTCCGAGGCGGTCTGCTCGGTTGCTTTTGAGAAGAGGAAAGTAATTGTAGCGTTTTTTCTTTTAACATCATTTTTTTATCTTGCTCGAAAAATTAAAGCATTGTTTCTAGCGAAGGGCTTGAAGTCTTTCGTTTATAGATAGCATACAGTTTGCGATAAATATTGTTTTGCTTAAAGAACTTTTGTAGACAGATGTTGGTAATTGTATAGATTCCCTAATACACAGAATAGACAAATTTAAATTTCTCGCTCTTCCTTTTTTTTTACTTTTGTTATTCTTCCCCTTTACATATAGGCAGAGTAGACTTTGCAGAAGAATAAAGAAAAAAGTCGCTTAGTTTCCTGTATATTTGAATAAGACATAATACAACTAATAAGCATTAAACAATGTGCTGGAAGTCACACCGAACGAGTATGTACAAGTGATCGATTCGATGATTGGTGATCTCATCCTTCTCAGCGAAAAGCATTCGGTATAAAATACATCCGGGAGAAAGACTAATGGTACTTTGTTAATGGTACTTTGTTGTGCCAATGCCCTCCACGTGGATCCATTCAACGCATCGGATGACATACTGCATCTCAATGTACTAAAAACCTTTAATGCAAGTGCGCTTAATTTACTGCTGACGCGATGCTATCTTTTGGATTCACTCCCGGTACGCTCACTCCATCTTTGCTTTAATATGGAACCAGAATTCTATTGGTTCTCCTCTGTAATAAACGTGTTCTGTTCATACGACACCCGAATTTGATATGATTTTTAATTGTGTTAACAACTTGCCCATCTCACATGTGCTGCAAACAAGAATATGAATATTAACATCATAGTCCACGTGTTTCTATAAGTGGTTATTAGCTTTAAGGTTTGTTAGTGAGTGAAATACTTTGGGGAAGGCAAGTTTCTGTTTCAATTCTCGAAGAAATTGAAAATACTTGTAAGATTAACGCATCACATACCCTGATAAATAGATGTGAATTATTCATATCATCTGGATATTATTCGCAAGCACGTAAGTAAGGGGGGGGCGAATGTGCTGGTCCACTTGCACAAAAAGTCATATGATCGAAATCATTCATGAACCCATGTATATTAACGAGTCATATGAGTGAGCAAATTAGGTGATATTACATTAGTTCCCTATCCAACTTTCAAACAATTTCCCCACA
>CAJVPI010000545.1:0-26976 GCA_910592345.1 Paraglomus brasilianum
GAACATGACATATTGTTGCGTTGTTTACGTCTATAGCATTAATTCTATAATGTCGTATAATTTGCAGTCACGCGTCTTTAGGATTTTTTGCCATCACTTTACTATTACAACCGAAAAAAGAAATAAGCTCGATATCTTTACCTTATCATTTCTAGTCATAAACAGTCATTTTGTTATGATGGGGTTTTATTGCACTAGGGAGTGCAAATATCAAATTAATCTTTCAAAAACTGCAACGAATAATTGGGTGTAGGGTTGCTAAAAAGATAGAAAATCAGCAAGCAACGAATCTGAAAGTAAAGCCGTCGTGTACAAAAAAAATTGAAAAATAGATAGTATAGGCCCACAAGCCCTGCTTCGCCATAATTACAGTATCGTGTGGGTGCAAAGTTTAAAAATCACTTCTTATTCTTCCATTGATTATATAGATTTTTTCGTCGATTATCTGTTCAATAAAGTCGTACAAATACAAATATCGAACATAACATTAATTGTGACAATAGGCACGTAGGTGTCAAGCACACGCATAAAATGAATATCGTAGTCGATTTGTCCCTAGGCCTTTTGTCAGACTATAAGAAGCTTTACGAAAGCAGCAAATTTCAATTTATGTTGGAAAGGAGCCAAATAATAAAATCTTTTTCGCTCATACACTGGTATTGTGTACACGAAATCCATTTTTTGAGAATAGCTTAACTGGGAATACAGAGACATCTAAGGAAGATGTGTCACCTGATGTTTTCTCTGTGTAGGTAAACCTCATGTGTTAAACCTCTATTAATAACATCAAGCTTATTATATCAACACTAGTAATAGCGATAGATCTACTGATTCCCAATTCAGTCGTAATATCAAATATATATTGCGTAAAAGTATGAAAATTGCACGTGCATTACAATTTGCAATATTCTAGTCACTTTTTGTCACCGTCACAAGAAAACATAATTTTATTTTCCGACACAACTCATCACTCACATCATCAAATAGTCTTATAAAAATCGTGTCCAAATAAAGTTACAAACTAATAAAGGAACGCAAAACTCCAAACAAAATCAAATCCTGAAACACATCAATTTGTAAAAAAGTATGTGATCATGAACCAGGTTCATACCACAAAATTAAAACAAAAGCTGATTATAAAAAGATAGATGTTAACCTATTCTCATGACAGATTATAATTAAGCAATTGCCTAAGTTGCGGAGAATCGGGAAATTCGGTCATAAAGCTCATTTGCAGAGGTGGCGTAGATGGTCGATTTCGGTTTTTAAAATCCTCGGCAATTTTGTTTATCCGCTCCTGTAAATTTGAAACCCAGTGTAAGCATCATGATAGATCTTTATCATAACTAAAATGATAACTGAAAAGGCCAAAAATACATGCTTCTAACGCTACAAAGTGACAAATATTGGATTCTATTAATGGTATTGAAGCTCTATCAATTGCTAATCTCGTCCTCTGAAAAGGCCATGAGCAGTATATCCCGAATCTGTAGTCCATAAAAAAAGATTCAACTTCATCGCCTGGATCAATATAAATGTGTCAGTTAAATATATAAACATATACAGAAAATGCCAACAACTTGTTCTATAAATTACCCATATTCATTAACAATCCTGCTTCGCCGGGACCACCTTTTAAGTTTAATTGTTGATTCACAGACTTCTTTCCTCTTAAATGTGCCTTGATAAAGTCTTTCTTTCTTCCAAGTGGTGTTACTCCAAGCGGCTTTATTTCCGAGTCAAGTATAGGCACATCATCAACAACGCAAGAGAAGTCAAGACGTTTTTTTATGCCACTTACTGCACTATTAAGTCGGACTTCATATTCTGCAAGACGTCTAAAAAATAAAGAATTTATATATGGATACAACAGCCTATCACAATGTATTTCTTCAGATGTTTTGGCTGAGAACCGGACGAGAATATCGCACCTGTATGGAATAACGAATAAATAAATATCATTGTTAGACTTTACTTACAAATGTATTTTAAAGACTAAATATAAATAAACATACAAATTATTAAATGTACGAGCAACGACTTTGCTCAGTTCCGATCCATCGAGTTGCATATAGCTTTCAATGCCCATTAAACGTTTCATTGCAACTTCTCGAAGAACAGCTGAGATTGTTGACGGTATTACAGGATAGTGGATTACGTATGTATTCGTTTGAGTTATTTGATGCCATTCGCGGTTGGTAAAAAATTTTGGATATGGGCATGGCCAAGAAAGTATCATAATAGATGCTAATGCTCTACATCCAATAGTAAAGGATATTTAGTTGTAACAGTAGGGATGTAACATCACTTGTTTATACTTACAAAATCTCATATGAATTATTCCATTTCAATTCATACTTCATCGCTTTGTCGACAACACTTTGCTGGTACTGGCGAAACTTCTGCGTAACATTTATATCGCCAACTGTCCACTAAAGTGCGTAAAATAAGATCAAGAATATGGCAAAAAAACAGGGAGTCAAAAGTTTAACTGCTACATACCTCAATCGATGGCACCATCTCCAATTGTTTCTTAATGCTTACAAGATTGATTTCAATTTTCTCACGTTCTTCCAAAGTCTCATCAACACCACTTGTTATTGTAGGTGATGCGTATGTAGTAATAGATGGGCTGGTTGTTTCGATCTGACATATAAGGAAATATGAGAAGATTTTGCAAACTAAATATGAATTTATTCTGTACCAACCTTTTTCGCTGCTGCACATTCAATTTTATCCATATGCTTGGATGTATCAGATGAGCTAAGTTTCCAATTAGATCTCTGCAGAGGAACATAAAGGTATGGTGACTAAATCAAATACTCTACTCATAAACATATGACATTAAATTAATCATACCAGTTTTACATCAACGTTTTCCATAATTGTTTTAGTTGCTTTCAAAACCCCTTTACTTATGGCACGAGCTATTTTAAACTAAAATAAAAAATACGTTATTGATTATATCTATCTAACAGTGATAAGAATAATTGTTTACCTCGTCTATAAGCAATTTGTTCTCCTCTGTATTAATTTTTTTACGGATATGTTCATTTTCAATGTCGTTCCAGAAATTGTCAACTTCCTGAAATTTCGATACAAAATTATATATGATAAATGCTCGAAAAAGAGTATAATATTGACAAGACAGACAACAACGAACTTGCAAGATCATAAGGTAGGCTACTTGTAAGAAGCCTACCGTAGTTGTTGGAGTTCTTAGAACTACTAGAGTTCCCACACAACGAACGTGCAAGATCATAAGGCAGGCCACTTATAAGAAGCCTGCCGTAGTTGTGTGAGTCTTGGACCCCGGGAACTTCTATACTGTCTTGCCAGAATAATTACAAAAAAAGACAAATTCACGAAAATGCCGGCTGGGAATTGAGTCCCGGCCACTTCTCAGTCTCACGAAGCGAGAATCCTGATGCTTGTAATTACCCCAAACCTTTCCCTTAGCCTTTTGGCACTTTCCATTATTTCCGAGTTACTACTATTACGTGTATTCAATAATAATTCAAGACTTTTTTTCAAGGCTTATGCTTTTTTTTTGAAATGAAAAATTATCCTCTTTAATACGATATTGATAGAACCCAAGAAAGCTATACTGATACTGGTCAAGCGTACATTGTCGTGTCGAACTCCAAATTAAAAAAAATTTTCTGGGACCAGCTAAATAAAGCAATTTCATTGGTTGATATATAAATTGACCAATTTAATTGTCTCCATTGGCCCGGACCACTTAGTCACGACAACAAGCTTTAACTTGCAATTAACGGACAATGAGAATTTCTTATTAAAATTTGTGTCATTCAATCAAGATTTTAGAAAGATTCTTTCGTTGGTTTATTAACCAATCTTTTTAAATTATCCGGTCCATTTCTTAGTGTAACAAAAAAAAGGCTTAGTATAGTGTCACAAGCGTTATATTTAAGCCGTAGTAATTGTTAAAGAATGATCTCTCTCCACTTGAAACCCTTTTTTATGTCGTTAATCAAGAATACTCCAAATCAAACAATTGACGACTTGATTCATCTATTTTTTTAACCAGATGGGCCATAAACAGCTCGTTGTTTTCTTTTAAGTTGTGTCATCATTGCTGGTGTGATAGATAATGTTTGCGAATTGTCACATCCCAAAATGGGTTAACCCATTCTTAATCCTAGAATGGATCAGAACAACCAACAAACTTGTAATACGTACCACTGATCCTTGTCATATGTATCGGGTCTGCCAATTAGCAAAATTCGAAATGATTGTTTGTCACAACATTCACAAAAAAAAATCTATATAAACAAACAAAAAAAAAGCAAGACTAGGATCTAAGGTTTCCCTTATCTGAGAACTTGACGTTTACAGCATAATTTCGAATTTTTATCTGCCAATCCAACTCCACAAACCACTACACCGACCGGCAACACTTTTTTTATCTACTTCATCCGCCGCATCCGAAAAGAGAAACCTTCTTCTGCTACAGTGATTCACAACCTTCCCAAAGGAAACCCCGACTGATCAAGCCATAGATCAACTCAATTATCAAACTAAAAAATCAACAAAAAAAAAACAAACAAAAAACAAAAAACCTCAGACCTAGCATCATCTAAGCTGAATTTACCTCAAAATAATAATTAGAATACAAAATAAATCTATTCTACTACTCTTTCTCCAAATATAATTTTCAATTTACTAATAAATCTCCCTATATATATAGTCACGTACTGTCTAAAACTATTGGGTTCTATCAGTATAATTCATGTAAAAAAATCAGCGCCAATTATCTGTTGAACGCATGTTCGAAAGGTGCAATCTCATATCGATTATTAGTTATTCTATTGATTTGGCAGATAAAGTCGCAGACATCCAGTATGCCCTGTTTCCTCCTGGCCCTTTAAAGGAGAAGACAAACCGTAAGAAAACGGGTAAAATGGCATGATATTTGAAATAAATTTTTTATACCAGGCGGGAATTGACATTTCCCATCTGTTAATCGCCTCTTGATTCCTGAACATGAAAACTGTGTTGCTGGCATAAGCGTCGATAGCTCCAGTGGCGACAATATGGTTGATAAGGGCTTGCTTATTCTGTCCCGGTATGCCATTACGGCAGCCGGGAACGGCTGGGACATTGTTAAACCCAGCGTCGTTCCATACTATTATTAATGTTGGGTCTTCTTCGTTTGAGCATTTTTTTCATAGCCCGAAGGACTAGTCGGGCTGTTTGTTCGTCTTGGAGAGCGGTTGGAAACACGGAAAGTGTTAAATAAGGTAAAGAAAATCATGAATTGTCAGACAAAATTTGTACCGGGATGTAAAAAGAGACACTCGTTAGCAATATACCATTTCCGCACTTTCGCGCAAGCTTCTCGGGTTTAGTTTCGAATACTGTAATACGTGAAGACAGTTACCAAAAGATATGATTTTACAAAAACAGATTGTCAAAGAAACACCAATAATACCTTTGTGGATCAGGTTGCTAATGATAGGCCTAGTTCTTCGAGTAGAGGGATTCCGAGTTGGTGAGAGTTCCGAGTTGGTGAGATGAGCTTGCTGCGTAATTTGAAAAATGCTGTAGAAAACGCGTGATCTTTTATTATCTCCTCCGCAAAGGAAATAAATAAACAATGGAGTGTCGGTTGATCAAATCTTATATCAATCTTCTTATCGATAAATTAATTACCTTTGCAAACACCATAAACAGTAATGTTTGTTTCTATTACAAACATGTATAATTTGTCTCATTGTCTGCTTGCCTTGTTTTATTAAGTTTTGTATTTTATCATCAAGAGCCTTCCTTATTCTTCCTTTTTCCACTTAAAAGATTTCTCACGCTTTTGTTTCACATACTAATACTCCTGTGCAGGGGTTCGATAGTGTGTTGAGCGATTGTACTAAAACACATCGATGGATTCTTCTAAATGTTTCTATGCATGTGCTGTGATTTATATAATAGTTTGCGAAAAGCAAACCCAAAATTATATAGTTTGCGTACGTCGAAGTAGCTGGAATCTTTGATAGAAATGTGCTAAGACTTTTTCACAAGCGTCTTCTGGAGCATAATTAAACATCTTCAGAAGTTACAGCCATTAGCTATATAGAAACATTTAGAAGGATTGTTAGCAACAAAGGTCATGGTGATCTTTGATTATTTTCCGAGTGGAGGATTTCTTCAGGGGGCAAATTCGATATATATTGGAAACGTTCAGCGTCTTTTATGTGCTTCACACATGATATGCCACAATCGACCTTACCAGGTGTATAGAAGGTTTACGTATGGACATGTGATTAAGATTATATTATTAGAATATGCCATACTAAAGAAAATGAAGTCTAAAACTATTACTATTTCCAAAGTAAGTGTCAACAAGGGGATTATAGCCTATGACACGTTATTTAGTTATTTACAATTATCCGTTTCCGTTAATGACTTTTGTTATGTCAAAACAGGTTTTTTGTAATCCAGAAGATAAGTATAATGATCAAAATAATGTTATTCGAAAATGTATCTAAAGTTGTTTTTTTTTTCTCGTTCTAAACCTTAGAACCGTCCAAAAATCCATCCATGCTAAAATGACTTTCCTCAGAAAATTGCCGAGCAAACCATTGATAATACTGTTGGCAACAATTGCACCAGTTACTCAATGATTCAAGGCATTATTAGTTTTGACAAACGATTCCTTTCTCTCTTTATTAGCTGGCTAGCTTCGCCGAAGTATCCTTTTTAATTATTGAACCGTCAACATCGAGGTTAAACGTTTTTTTTGCCAAACAGTTAGGTTGATCCCGTTTGTACAGACACAGTACCTTTTTTGTCTTCAGAGAAATCGCAAGCATTGGTTTTTGGCGTTTATCAGCAATGCGTTTTTAATTAACAGTGGCCAGGGTTATGGTTAGCCGCACCATTTTTGTCTGAACACGATGATACGCTTGTGCCTCTGATATTTTCTCCATAGAAATTATTCCTGACCAATAGTATATAAAAACGAAGTTACTGAAGAAAAAAATTTTTTTTTTGACATTGCAGAGGCATTAATGGCGAAGAAAAAGAATATAGACGGAAATGTATGATTGACTTAATTTCTGGGATACAACATCGATAAATTCTCTGTATCTGGAGAAGTTTTAAATAAAATCAGACGGGACAAAGAATGCCGCATATTCCACATGCAAGATAGAGTGTAAGCGTCCTTCTGCACAAGAGTACTTCACATAAATGGCTTTCAAACTTACATGCTTTTCACCCGTTGACACCATAACTGTACACTGATACAGGAGAGGGGTATTCGCCGACGGCAGAATAGATAGCCCAATCTCAACAGCTACAATTCGAAAGCAGAAGTTATTATAAAAGTGTGGCTAGCATCTATTTGCTATAAAAATTAATAAGGTTAATCCGCTGTCTCTAAAAATAATTGTTTGCGTCTTGAGCGGAGTGGTATTACAGAGACATCAAAGAAAATATGGGAATGGCTCTGAATTAGTGTGATAGTAATAAACTGAATACAAGTACTTGCTATAATGATATCTAACACCGAAACTGTGACGTCTTGCGCTGGTAGTTTCCGTAGGTTTCCATTCTTTAGTGATTGTTGTGACATTGCCAGGAAAATTTTGAATATAAAGTAATATGATCAAGAGGCTATGACAAAACTATTACGTTCGGTCACTTGGGTTTAAATTGACCGGGGATATTAGCTCTAATGTGGCTTGCAACTTGTTTACACGCTGTGTCAATTAAGGTGTAGCTAAAATTTGCAGGTATCTCCTATTGCCAAGGTATAAACTCTCTCTAGCTAAATAATTAATAAAAAAATATATTACATTGATAATCGAGCTATTCTTCGTCGAAGAGTGTATTAATTATAAAGGGCGATAATTGATTTCACTATCGATCGTAGTATTTTATTTAATATGAATAATAATTATTGTGGGGGCTGAAGCTGAAACAGGCTGAATATGAAACGCTTGTGACCTGGAATTTGCGAGCGCACTTTTTGGACCCTGTCACGAATTAAATTTGTGCTATTATTATGTTTCCTGTGAAACCGGGCGCACTTTGATTTGTTACCCTTTAGTCACTTTTGACAGGCACGATTAAATGTCTGTTACACTTGTTACACTAACATCTCAGATGCGGCATATTTAAATTGCGAAATCGATGATGTCGGATTCAGCCAAATTCAATAATTCTAACAAAACAATAAGACAAGAAACGCTATTTTGATATTAGCAAGGCAGATGAATTATTTCCATTTATAGAACTTATTGCCGAACTCTAACTAATTTTAACGTGTTACAAATCGAGGTACTTATACTAGTACAGGTAGACGCACTATAATCATTTGTGTCTCGCTTCACAAGTTTGATTATGCAAGCTGTTTACGCCACAATATAATTAGCACAATAGTAAGAAACATTTGTAATAAATAGCATCCTTTTTTTGAGAGCATAACTCATCCAACACTGAAGTCACCTCTGCAAACTATAAACACTAGTTGTATTAATTCAATTAAGATATTTAACTAGCTAGAGGCATACTATAAATAGTTCTTAAAAACCAGGTGACATAATAATAAGCAGCAGCCAATATGGATTTCTCTGCAGATATGCAATGCTATTTTGGTTGGTGTTATCTGTATGGAATTGGAGCTGAACAGGATAAACAAAAGGCAGTTGAATGGTACCAAAAAGCAGTTGAACAAGGAAATGCTGATGCACAGTTTAATCTTGGGTGGTGTTATGATAGTGGAACTGGAGTAAAAAAGGATGAACAAAAGGCAGTTGAATTGTATCAAAAAGCAGCTGAACAAGGACATACTGATGCACAAATTAATCTTGGTTTATGTTATGAAAAAGGAACTGGAGTGGAAAAAAATGAACAAAAGGCAGTTGAATTATATCACAAAGCAGCTGAACAAGGAGATGCCATTGCACAATATAATCTTGGTTCATGTTATGCAGATGGAACTGGAGTAGAAGAAGATAAACAAAAAGCAGTTGAATTGTATCAAAAAGCAGCTGAACAAGGAAATGGCAATGCACAATATAATATTGGTTGGTGTTATGAAAGTGGAACTGGAGTAGAAAAAAATGAACAAAGGGCAGTTGAATTGTATCAAAAAGCAGCTGATCAAGGAAATGCTTATGCACAATGTAATCTTGGTTTGTGTTATCATTATGGAACTGGAGTAGAAAAGGATCAGCAAAAGGCAGTTGAATTGTATCAAAAAGCAGCTGAACAAAAAGATGCTAATGCACAATACTATCTTGGTTTTTGCTATCAGCATGGAATTTATGTGGAGCAAGATGATCAAAAAGCAATTAAATTCTATGAAAAGGCAGCTGAACAAGGATCGAGTGTAGCTCGAAATCAGATTTACAATATTTATTTCTCTAATGATAAGATCTTGAAAGAGAAAAAAATACAAGAAGTGATAGAATTCTATCAGAAAAAGAATGAGACCAGATAAGCAGTTTACCATGTAATTATTGTGCCTTAGAATCTAGACTTTGCTGATTGGAGAAGACTGTTGACTATTAATTTATGGCATAATGTTAATAGTATAGTTGAATGATGGTTAAACAGCTTTTACATTAAATCATACTAATGTTCTTTTTTATTGCCTTGCAATTGTTTATATATATATATATATTATCTACTATCAGATTTTATATTAATATGCATGACTCACCACTCATACTCAGCCCATTTATAAAAGTCTGTACTAAAATTTCATTTAGTTAGCTTTATTTTTTACAATAAAACCATAAATAAATGTTTTGCATTTCAAAAGTCAGTTTCCAATATTTAATTACATAACAATATTTGAAATGTATTATGAAGAAACAGTGACTAATTATTTAGTGTGATTCTGCAAATGGGTAGTTTATTATGATTGAATTATGAGCCAGTTAAATTTAACAAATTATGGTAAATATCTAGTTTACTGGAAGTTATATAAGTACAAAGTAAAAGGCTCTCTAGGGTGGATAGTGTGGTGGAACAACAAAAATCTTTATCCAAACTCAGTAATATGTGTGATAGCATAGATTTGTGCACTTTAAAGTGCGAAAACATAGATAATGGCAAGCTCGATAATTGGAATTTCAGTTTGCACCTATAGTAAATTGCAACTTTTGCTGGATAAAGTGGCATGTCGGATTGTAACATATTGTCATTAATAGGTGACGGATCAATAGCACCCGTAGAAATAATGTCATTGTTTAAGGTGAATATATCAACAGTTTGAGACATTATTTTATTAACATTTTTAAGGCAAGAATTTAAGCAGATAATAATAATGCATTCGCTTGCAGTTATAAACCCTTTCTTTCACAAGTTTCTCACGGGACAGACATGATTATTGTAAAGTATTTGTTGGTAACGCCTAAGCATGACAAATATTAGCAAGAACACACTGTTAGTATTTCTGTTTTGCACGACTAAATTACTGACAGATGTTGAACGTTGATTTCAGCATCACTAAGTGGCGTAGTTAATACTGTATCTTGTAATGAACAAAACACAGGATAATGGATTGGAAAACATTATATTATAATAATAGGCAAAGAAGAAATATAATATGTAATAATTATAACTATCATATATGGTATAATACATAATAGTGGAAAGCAGAACCATCGTTTGGAACAGGCGGTTCTAAGAAATTGCGCAATTTCCTATTAATTGGCGAAGTTATTTTCGTCGTCAATATGCTGACTTTAAAAAAATCATGGGCGCGTAACAACATTGCAGCCAGCCAAAAACTTTTTGTTGGCATGCATGCTTTCCTCCTGCGTGCTATTAAATAAAGCACGTGATCAGATGTGACTATAAGGAGATTTATTAGATTGTGACTATAGTTTCATACGAAATGTGACTATAGGCAGATAGTGACCATAAACAAAGGGATTATAGACAGTAGTTCACTGTATTTCTGGTTAGACGTCTAAATTGTGAGGCGTTCAAAAGTGAGTCTCGATATAACGACATCTTGTTATATAGAATAAAAATCTATATTGCTTAGTTGTCGTGTATAAGTTAATTCTCGATATAAGGACATTCTCGATATAGTGACCATGAACCGAGCATGTCGTTATTATTATATGACCCACTTAAACTAGTTTATGGACAATTCGATCACATATATAGTAATATTACGTTTAATATAATAATTTATTTATCTCGAAACGTCTTCGACATCGAGTGCCATTCTGTAAGCCAAGCCAAAGAATTAAACCTGTTAGGTTGATTCTCGCAGACGTAAGGTCTGATGTTTTCGTAATTTGTTGTTTTGCTAATAGTAGTAGTAATGGTGGTGGTGATGATGGTGGTAGTAAGTTCATCTATTATCGTGTATGGTGTTGTAGGGATGAGTGTGGTTAAGACGGGTGCGTTGATTGTCGGGTATTATTATGTATTTGGTAAACCACTTTTTGAATTTGATAGATGCGATATTATGGATGGACTACGATTCGACAAGTTTTTGAATGATATTCGCGTGGCTGATTTTGACTACGTGTACGGGATACCGTCTATCATAGTGATGTAAAACCATTATCACGCCTCGAAAAGGAGAGTAAAGCTTGTCTACTGGAAATCTGTTCAAACTAAGAAACTGTTGTGAGGTGTTATCAAATTATACATGAATACAGGTTGGGAATCAAAAAAACAGCACGTAATTTATTGGTATTCTATTAAATTGGTTCCGTTCCAACAGTTTGATATTGTAAACAACGATATCAGATAGCTTACTCTTATTATTATCAAATAAAAATAAAATAGATACTTATGGTACTTGCAGTGGCAAGTAAACGCGTTTTACAATACAGAATTATTTAATTTAGTGAAAGCGTCGTAATCTATAAAGCAACATTTTTTGGATGCACACTAACGATGTTTATCCTAATGATGTCGTTTATTGTTATCGTTTTTATATAACATTCGTTGTCGACAATATTCTACGCGTATCAGTAAACAATACAAAAACCTGGGGTTTTAACAAAATAGTGTCTTATCTGCGTCTTTACAGGTGAAACTGTTTAAACCGGCGCTGATCAAACCGGTCTCGAGTTTAACCGACTTTTATACCAAATTTCATTAATTAGAATTTTATTTAGCCAAACGTTTCTTGACTAGATTGACCAAAAAACCAGCAAAACAGGGCTTCCGTTTAAACAAATTTCACCTGTAGTATTATCCGTATGAGTTTTGTTACCTCAATGGGTACTTAACGATGTCCTTGTAAACTCTGCGAAATGATTCTAAGCAACTTTATTATATTGTAAGTGTGTCTTCCTTATCAACTGTATATGGTCACATCAATAGTTGCTTATTGATCAGCTGATCATGGATATTCAATAAAAATTTAAATCTTTGTGTGGAACTGTTCAGCAAAGATGCTTGCTCCTCTAATCCGCATCAAATTACCTTTAGGGCGTCTGTCCATTCCAATCAATCTACCCGTCAGATTTCAATCTTCACTCACTTCTCATCTCTATCCACGTCCTGGAGATCGCGGTATTTATGTTTAATCCGGGTAAATCGCCATGAGATTTTGACACAAAAAAAAATGCTGGATAAAAATTTGCAGTCATAGTTGCCATGTCCGGTGGAGTCGATTCGAGCGTATGTGCTTATTTACTTCATAAACAGGTAATGTAAGATATAGGTAAATATTGGATCAAATGGTTTTTTTCTTGAGAGATCGAATATAACTTATTTTTGGGAAGGAATATAACGTGGAAGGCGTCTATATGCGTAATTGGGATACAGTTGATGAGAAAAGTGTTTGTACCGGCGATCAGGATTGGAAAGACGTTCAGAATGTTTGTAAGCAAATTGGGATTCCTTGTCGAATGGTTAGTAGAAAAGATTCATGGGGGGAATTCCTATCGCAGTGATCCAACTGTCGGTTAGAGAAAATAGGCTTGACCATGGTTATTAATGTTCGATGTGTAAACTGACTTGTTCGATTGGCATTATGGGTATCATCCATATATATTTGATTAATATTTACTCGGATTATCAGCAACAACATTAACTCATATCACCAAAACTCGATGTCAAACTCAACAATAAGATAAACTTTATAAAAGAATATTGGATCCAAGTATTTACCAAGGCCATAGACGACTATGCCCGTGGGCTCACACCTAACCCAGATGTAATGTGCAATCGAGAGATTAAATTTGGTCGGCTGCTGGAGAAAATACTTGGTTCCAGTCATAACGACGAGGATGGTATATGGATGGCAACGGGTAAGACGGGTGAGGGGAAAGCAAGGATTGGCCGATGTATAAAGTGGGTGTTGGAGATTAGGCACATATTGAGAGCTTGTTGTGATACTTAGGTCACTACGCCCAAAGAGAAGTTGCGCCTTGTGGAAAAATCAAACTGTTACGTGGTAAGTACAAGTGAACGATCACACACAGTACAGCGTATGTTGCCAGTGAATTTTATTTGACGCTTGATTTATTGTGATCCAACAGCGGTAGACTCGACCAAAGATCAAACGTACTATCTGTCAACAGTACCAGAAGAAAAACTACAAAGAGTAAGCACTAGATTTATGACGAGCCCCTTTGACATGACGCCAACCGTTTATTTTTATGGTTTCTCAATCCTTGTTACATCTCGCTCAATCTTTTACGAAAACCAAGACCATATTTCCAATAGGTCATCTGACAAAGTTACAAGTACGGCAAATAGCAAATGAAGCCAACCTCATCATTGCCAATAAGGCCGAGAGTATGGGGTTATGCTTTGTCGGTGAGAAGAACAAGTTTGCCGATTTTCTAGGAGAGTATATTGATAATACGCCTGGCGAGATTAGAACGATTGATGGACATGTTATTGGTATGGTATGGTGTGGTAGTTGTTGTGGGCCTTGCGAAATGCTGGCTGTAATTTGTATATGATTGAGGTTGCTGAAAACCAGACTTTTAAATAATAGGAACGCATCGTGGTCTATTTGCGTATACTATCGGACAGTGTACCAGGACGCACTATGGACCTCAAAGGCAAAACCAGTTTCCACTAGATTCGTTCACTTTTCAACGCCCTAATGCTCTCCTGCTCTAACCAGATTTACTTTCATTACAGATGGTTTGTATATCAAAAGGATGTTGAAAATAATTCAATTATTGTTGTACCTGGATCGTAAGTCCAAAATTTCCCTCCCAATGTTCATCTTGCCGATTATTTTGAACGCTAGCAACAAGCTTCTCTTTCTTCTTTTCAACAGAACCAATATACTACTCTTTTCTCGTAAGCTCGTAGCACGGGATTGGGTATGGTGTTGGAACAAACCGCCGGACGGTATTGAGAAAGGTTAACCGCGCGCGTGGAAGCCCATTTTGATTGTGGTTTTTTAATTGACCTTACACTCGTTATGTATTCCGTTTAACAGGTATAGATTTGCTTGGACAAGTTAGATACCGACAAGTAGCTGGTGAGTCATTTCAAAAGTATTTAGTGCTGGAGACTCGCGTTCCTATTTAATACATTAAACTCTGTTTGCTCTTTTTCACCCACCCTTCACTAGAACCATGTAAAGTCACCATGAGGTACGATTTCCCACGTGCTTGAATTAATCAATGCTTATTACTAGATCAATAAAATATACCATGTATAGATCGGATTTCAAGTATTTAGTGGAATTCTCTGTTCCTATCCAAGCTGTTGCACCTGGACAAGTGAGTACAGATCATTTTGACAGACTTTGTTCTTTATACAAATAGTATTTTTTAATCGAATGTATAATAAATCTCTTTCTAGTATGTTGCCGTATGGGATGGAAACTGGTGTTTGGGAGGTGGTGTCATAGAAGAGAGCTTAAGAGACTTTGACGAATCGGATAAAATAACGCTGACTGATAGTGATCAATCATAGTATCTTGGTCGTCATATACAAGATCACGCAACGTACAATTAGCATGCAAAAAAAACAAACCATTCTTCAATTTGTGTTGATCAATCTTTAAGAACCCATATTTTAATAGTCGGGGAACCAGTCCTCTGAAATGAAAGTGGATAGAATACTTGCTAATTTCTACATGGTATATCGGGTGCAAAATAAAAGTACAATACAGATTAAGCCATTAATGAAAGGGGGTGGTAAAACTAATATGAAAAAAAAAAAAGTGGAGTATACAATATTATTTAATCAGCAGCAATTTCAGCGTGCGTGTTATTACTATAAACTAATAATAACCTCTCCCACCGTTTAGCTATACAAAAAAATATAAATATTACACTAATCACATAGCATGCCAATACAATTCACTCTCTGCCTCGCTGACTTGTCCAACACTATTTCTGGCACTATCCTTATCTCCAACAACACGCCCCGACGTGCCTCCAACTCGCTCCACCTTTAGACTATTATCATCATCATCGGTATCATCTTCATCATGAATTCCAAAGTCTCTTTTAATAGCACCAAGTCCAGTTCCAGCAATCGCAGACTCGAGATTTGCTTTCCTCAGACTTCTTCCACCGGTTTCCGTGTCACTGCTATTAGCTTCGCTAATTATTTCCTCGTCACTACTGTATCCACCCGGTTCACCACCTGGCGTGGGATATCGTTCTGTATCTGCGTCAAGGTCATTTTCAAGGTTGTCAATGTCTCTTATTAAATTTCGTCTCCCTATTCTATCCTCTTCTTGATCGTTTGCATTTTGTATAGTAGTGGTCGTGACCGTACTAGCAAAAATTCTAATCGGTGACCTTTCGTTTGGTGTATCGGGCGTTGTTGTTCGAGTCAATATTGTTCTTGTAGACGGTGCCGTACTATCAGACGACATCCTCCTACTATATTCGCCCACGTGAGATGTTTGTGAGATTACCGAGTTGCGCGCGGCCGTCAATTGTATAGAGGTTCGCTTTGGAGAAGCTGTTTGGGAGGGAAACTGGAGAGAACGAAGAAGAGTACTTGGATGCGTTGGCGAAGCCGGACGGAGTGGTTGCGAGAATGGTGCTGTAACGGAAAGAAGTGATGTTGGAGATGAGGCATTAGAGTTATTGTGAGAAGACTGCTGCTCGGGCAGACCTGTGGAACTATTATTAACAACGTTGCTCTTTGATCCTTGCATCGACTTTGGATCTTGTCGTCCCTGCTGAGCATTTATTTGTAACTGGAGTTTGTGAAAAGGCTGTATTGGCTGTGGTTGCACATTTTTCGTTTGCGGGGCCGCCGTAGTATTCGCGCTTGATAACCCATTCACAGGCATAGATTCTCCTTGTATTCTATCTGCATGTCCCGCATCATCATTTGCAAGGTAATAACTCGCAAGAAGACTCGGATCTGCCTTTTCGACGGCAACAAATTCCGAGCCGTTAACTTTCCCCAATGTCTTGGTCTCTGCGTATACTGTTCTTCCATCTTTTGATACTGAGAGATTACGCCGAAGCGGGTTGCCAGGAAAGGACATGATGTTGACAGGAGTTTGCGGCTGTCTTGATACGTCAGGAGATACGGAATAACGTGTTTTGTAGGCGTCAGTAGAGAGAGATATCGATTGACGAGGTAACCCAGCTCCTGACCCTTGCGTTGCAGGCGTCGACATGAATTTTCCAACGTCTTGGAAGCTATCAGTTTGGACTGAACTCAAGTGCTCCGGATTCCCTCCCGTGCCAACAAATCCCTTCCTTGGATAAACTATCAAAACCAACACAATCCATGTGATCAATTGAGCAAAACAATAGTGAGCTATCAATACATCCACTGCAAAGGTGCTCTGCTTTATCGGTCCTCCAGCAAGCGAATCAATACAAAGTATGAGCACACTGATACTAATCATGAACAGCGAACCAATAAGTATCTTGATCAGATCTACAAAGTATCGTGCTTTGGCTATGATAAAGGTGGAATTTTTGACTGCGATTGAGGTTTCGATAAGGTTCTTGAATCGATAGTAAATTTGTATTTGGAGAATAGCGACACCAAGAACCTGTACTGCAAAGAACATTAATGGTACCATGTCTTTAAGATCGTCCCTATTGCGCAGGATAAGTCGGATGATGGGGAAGCCAAAAGCAGAGACCGTTGACCAGACAATATAGCCTCGATATTCCATTGATGACATTATGGGTTGGCGGCTAATCGCTTGTGATGTGTAATCCCAGAAACATTGAAGGAGATAAAATACACAACTGCAACAGACATAAAGGATACGAGAAAAGTTGGTTTAATTATATGAATGACCATTATGAGGAGTTTGTCAAGTCATCCCGTTTCCCGACGATATACTGCCCCAATACTTACGTTTGCATACCAAAGTTTACCATAAGAACATAATCGAGTGAAGCTTCCCACTGTTGATGCTCAGGAGTCCACTCATCGCGTGTCTTGAGCCTTATTTTGTCAGCGACGATGAATCCTTCATCGTATACTATTTTTGTCTACAAGAAGGTATAGATTGTTAGAAATACAAAGGATACTAATAGCATTAACACTAATTGTAATTTATGAATGGGGTAACTTACGAGAAAGGCGTTATATACTACACTCAATAATAACGAAAGAATTATTAATACTGTCATTATCGACTTGAGGTCGAACGCAAAGAGTCGACTCGGCTTTAAAGCACTCAAATTATCGCACTAAAACAAAAAAACCGGTTATGACACAGGACATTGCATAACTCGTAGTAATAGTTTGCTAGATTATTTATTACCTTGAAGGCATGAAAGATAAGCCATAGCAATATGTAGATAGCATGAGTTGAACGCTCTGTTAGAAGGGTTAGAAAATTGAATAAACATATGAGTAGGTTTGCAATTAGACATACTGCCGACCCTCATGTATAATGCTACACCCTCCCCCTTTTACATACCTAAGAAGGCGTATTCACACAGAGGAAAAGTAGTATACTCTTGGTCAGACATTATCGATATTTTATTATCGAGTAATGACCGCTGACAGTCGAATTTATTAACTCACTGAGTTTATTTTTATAGTATGTTTTAAATTCCGTATTTTGCTAGTCCAACCGAGAGTCGTAAGAATCTCCTCAGCAGATTATGAAACTTGAGAAACGTCAAATTCGTCAAGGACACAATACATATAGTATTCGTAAAGCGGAGGGCAACAAGTTTACGACACGTAAGGAGGATGGGGAAGGTAGGGAATGTGTGGAAGATATTAAGGGAAAAGGGAAGGGAAGGGGGGAGGGTAAGGAATATTAAGGAAAGAAATAGAGTTTAAAATTGTAAAATAACGGTTGACTGTTTGTAATATAGTGATGGTATGTATAACAATATTTAGTGAGAATTACTAGTCGGTGGAGGTAACATAGCGTAGAACGAATAACATGGTCAAACTAATTTTACCGTAAATATTTCGCCTGCCTGTCACACTTTTTCGCGTTCAATCACTCTTGCTTCCAATGCTCAGTTGTTTAATGAATCCAATACGACAGATACCATAAACTAGTAACTATCACCACCAGTTACATGAGGGGAGATGAACAAATAGGATAATTTAAATAGACGTTTTGCCAAAACAGTGTAAACAAACACACAGCATATTAATATTGAGATACGGCAAGGGGAGTGGGTTGGTTGTGTTGTTGACTGGGTGCGACGACGAGTCTGCGGAATTAAACAGTGACTCCGTATCTATTAAAAAACCCCCCCTCGTACTCTATCGTAACAACAATTAAGTTACCTGCTCTCATACATACACAGGCGCGACAATAAAGGAGAGAACAGGAATTCGAACAAGGTTTGAATAAATTTAGCGTACGGTTACAACCTAGTACTTTATAGTAAGACAGCATGTGAGTATTAAATATGCATGCATCGATTTTACGTGGAACACAATCGCTAAATAGATAAATGATAGGAAGATGATAACAGACCGTCCCCATAGATAATGCACGATATACTAGAACTGCAATTGGTGGATGGACATTCCATACAGCACACATTCTGTACGCTCAAACAATGAGCCGACACAACAAACCATAGTCCGTTCCCGTATTGAATGCATGTGCAAGTACCATATCGGTTACTGCCAAGGCGACACGGTCATACGTTTCAATCATGGCATTTATAGATAACACAACCTTGATAAAGACGATCATGTGACAAGATATAGGCAAAAAATACCATTGATTAATAATTGCATTCCAAAATGGGACTAATGCAAGCAGAGAGAGGCGAGGGAACTGTTTATTCGAATACTTTGCTTACGAAGAATCTGCTACAATGTTGCAATGGTGTAACAAAAGTTTAAGGAATTTTTTATTTCGACACTATACTTTGAATGGCGTCCTAAAACCTTGACGTTCTTTTGGCGTCATTTTTTATTGATCACTTCCCCCATTGATCGATCTGCTACAGTTTATGCATGTGAAATTTGCAACAATGTTTCAGAATTTTTTGGGCATGCATATTTTAACAATTGGGTTTAATATTATGTTTGGACAATAATTTCTAATTTCAGCTAGTTGAAGACAGAATATTCTATTAATAACGCCTGGCCGTGTGTGCTTCGGATCATTACCTAATTGGAAATGCGTAAATAGTATTAGTATCATAAATCCGCTTTCTTGCATCCATGCAAAATTAAAAATCTGCTGGATAATCAGCAATGGTAAGTGTAGATGTCTTACAAAAAGACCATTTTTATAACCTAAACTTGCCAAGTGTCTTCAAACTGTCTATAATACGTTTTAGTAGCACTGTTTGACAATTTCCGCTTGTAGCGTGAATAAATTTAATTTACTACGTCGGATAAAAAATGATGGTGATCAATGATACGCTTGCATTTGAATACGTGGATAACTCTTGTCATCCTATCATGCGTAATTTCTCAGACTTGTGCAAGGCCAGTACGGATCTTAATGCATCGATTTAATCCACGAGTGCTTTGTACTGGTATGTGATCATGCATTGTGGTTCATTGATGGACGCTTTAATTAACATTTCAACGATTGGATATTATTTGTGCTTTTTCTTGATTAGTTAGTTCGAAACCTATTTCTTCTGTATTACTACCTTTATTACAAGTGAGAGGGGTACTTCGCTGTTCAAGTAGCTTTAGTATGTAAATGTAGGAAATAAGAATTGCGCGATATCGTTTCGATTGTTCACATCATATTTATTATTTGATGTACGGTTTGTCTAGTTGTAAAATTTGTAATACTATAGCGAATCCGTTAGCAATAGTCACGAAATAATGATAGTTCACAATGTGAGACCAGCAAATAGAATAATCAAATAAAGGACGTGGGCTAAATTATTCAAATAGCAATTTGATAATGGCAACTTGCACGCAACGAAGATAATTATTTGACGAGAAATGACACAATTAATGATAAACAAACATATAAGCGTACTTTCAAGAATTTAACCCATCGTGCGCTTGCATTGAGAGTAAGAGAAAACAATTAAATTATGTCAGCACGTTAAAGAATTTAGATAGGTGATTGGAGATAAATCCAACGATGCACAAATTTATTCACTAGTTTGTATACGAGACAACGTCACGTTAAACGAGTACGCATGCAAAGGTAAAAATTACATGATGTTATCATACGCGCCTAACATCTTAAGGATAATATTACGGATGAAGCAACTCAAGTATCGAATAATTCTAATCTACAGAACAAACTGTTTATAGCTACAATAATGTTTATAAAATAACTGTGTAATAAGAAGCATAATAAAAGTTCAATAACCCTAACCCTAACCCTTCAAGCTTACAAACAAATTTATTGGTCCCGCTTCTTTTAGCAAACTCAATTACGCCAAAAAAGTGTCTTTACGCTTTTCGATTAACTTGTGAAAAGTCCATTACTACAAAAAATGACCACACTACCTAGAAATTGTGGTAACGTTATCGTACAATTGTGTGTTTATAGAGGGCATAGAACATGCGTTCTAGAATCAAATTTCAGATTCAAAAAAAGTTCCTCAGCGTGTTTGATGACATATTGTAGTACTCATTTATTTCACGTTTGTCTTCTTGACGATAAAAATTGATTGATAGTACAACAAAAGTTCCGGTTTAACCGTTTGTTACTATAGGCAACTGATAGAGATTTATCGATTATAATGCTCCAATGTGGTTAAAGTATGCCAAACTATACCAGTATGATATTCACTGACATTAATAATCAATCCGGATTGACACCAGACTGTTGAATCAAAAAATGTGTATTTACCACAATGTTGGACCAAAAAACGATGCTCGCGTTTTTCATTTAATACATTTTTGCCGCCTCGTCACTTCATGTGTGGACGTCAAACTTTTAAATTGTTATTAAAAATAGAACACGGACTTTTTTAACATTTAAATGAAACAAAAAAACTGATAATAGCTGAAAAGGTATATTTACACCGTTTGTCAGTTGAAATTGATCAAACGAGATGTCATGTTCATGAATCCAATTTATTAGTATTTACTATGCGTACTATTAATCGTACAATTAAACTTGTTATTATGTATTCAACTACTACTTGTTTTTAAAAGGACGTGAGGTTGAGACAATTTATATCGATTATCTTTATTAATGTTTGGATGATAGTCAATGGCGGCGCTAATTCCGTTTTTGGAGTTTGTGATTGGTATTCAGTTGTATTACATGCCACTACATACATATCTGTACGATTGTTGACTAAAACTTGTGGAACAAGATTTTATGGAGCGAAAATAGTTTTCTGCTTCTCGTCCGATAATTCACTAAAACATGTCTGAGGTTCAACCGTCTAACGACATATACAGAGAGTGGCTAGTTAAGAGTGTCGAACAAGGATTAATCGAACAATACTCAGAAGAGGACTTCTTAGATCGTACACTTCTCGGTCACGGTGGATTTGGAGTCGTACACAAAGCCAAGATGAAGCAATCTGGAGTACTAGTTGCAATGAAAACCTTGTTTCCCGACCGTTATGGTTGTGAAGAAGAATTACATAAGCAGTTTGCCAAAGAGGTAATAACTGGTTAACTATTCGTTTTATTATCCTGATTGTTATCTGAATTGTTTCATAAATCTATAATTTGCATATGAATAGTTGAAAACCCATAAGCAGGTGGATGATCATCCAAACATTATACAATTTCTAGGAATATGCCGAGGTATATTAAGTGATATCGGATATTGTGGTTTACTGTATACATAAATGTGATTATAAAGTCTCTACTCTTTAAACTTTATAATATAACAGATCCATCAAGTCATTACCACATGATCTTTGAATATGCAGATGGTGGAACTCTGTATGAACACCTACGGAGATACTCCTCTAATCTGACATGGAATGACAAGTATAAGCTGGGTGTGGAGATTACTGATGGATTAACATATTTACATAGTCTTGACATTGTTCACAAAGACTTGGTATGTATAAATTACACAGCCTTTTTACTTAACTATTATATTCATAAATTTGGTGTACAATTGCCATCATGCACTAATATTGATGCATAATCAATTACTGCATTAATTATTATATGCATGGAATTAGACCTCAACAAATATTCTTATTCAAGGAGGCATTGCAAAGATAACTGACTTTGGATTGTCCAGTGCTCTCAAACAAATTATGTCTACATCAAAAGGTGAAGGGAATACAGCATATATTGATCCATTATCTCTTAAGGACAGTACTTATAGACGTGGGAAAAAATCAGACATCTTTAGTCTTGGAGTAATACTTTGGGAGATTTCAAGTGGGAAACTTCCATGTCAAGGGGCTACCAGAATGAATGAGATTTTTTTATACAGATTGCATGGTTCTCGTGATTTTCCCATCCCTGGAGTATCTGAATGCTATATCAATCTATATTCAAAATGTTGGGATGAAAATCCTGACAAACGGCCAACATGTGAAAAAGTAAATGAAGTGCTAAAGTCATTGATAACTCAATCATTAGATCTGAGTAAGTGTAAAATTGGAAACACAGGAGCAACAGCTTTAGCAAAGACTCTAGAGGCCCACTCCACTTTAACATCTTTAGATGTAATTTATAATGAGATTGGATCTGCTAGAGCAGCAACAGTTTTGGCAAAGGCTCTGGAATCAAAATTTTTTTTAATATCTCTAAATTTAGGTCATAATGAAATAGGAGATACAGGAGCAACAGCTTTGGCAAAAGCTCTGGAATTAAATTCTTGTTTGACATCTCTAAATTTAGATCATAATGAAATAGGAGATACAGGAACAACAGCTTTGGCAAAAGCTCTGGAATTAAATTCTTGTTTGACATCTCTAAATTTAGACTGGAATAAAATAGGATATCCAGGAGCAACAGCTTTGGCAAAGGCTCTGGAATCAAATTCTTGTTTAAAAACTCTAACTTTATATCAGAATTATATAGGAGATACAGGAGCAACAGCTTTGGCAAAGGCTTTGAAATCAAATTCTTGTTTGACATCTCTACATTTAGATTGGAATAAAATAGGATATTCAGGAGCAACAGCTTTGGCAAAGGCTCTGGAATCAAATTCTTGTTTGACATCTCTAAATTTATATCAGAATTATATAGGAGATACAGGAGCAACAGCCTTGGCAAAGGCTTTGAAATCAAATTCTTGTTTGACATCTCTAAATTTATACTGTAATGGAATAGGAGATACAGGAGCAATAACTTTGGCAAAGGCTCTGGAATCAAATTCTTGTTTGACATCTTTAAATTTAGATTGGAATAATATAGGAAATATAGGAACAACAGCTTTGGCAAAGGCTCTGGAATCAAATTCTTGTTTGACATCTCTAAGTTTATATTATGTATATATTAATAATAGAATAGGAGATACAGGAGCAACAACTTTGGCAAAGGCTCTGGAATCAAATTCTTCTTTAACATCTCTAAATTTAGGTCAAAATGAAATAGGATATACAGGAGCAACAGCTTTGGCAAAGGCTCTGGGATCAAATTCTTGTTTGACATATCTAAATTTAGATCATAATAAAATAGGAGATACAGGAGCAATTGCTTTGGCAAAGGCTCTGGAATCAAATTCTTCTTTAATATCTATAAGCTTTTGGTATAATGAGATAGGATATTCAGGAGCGACAGCTTTGGCAAAGGCTCTGAAATCAAATTCTTGTTTGACATCTCTAAATTTATATCAGAATTATATAGGAGATACAGGAGCAACAGCCTTGGCAAAGGCTCTGGAATCAAATTCTTGTTTGACATCTCTAAATTTATATTTTAATGAGATAGGAGATACAGGAGCAACAGCTTTGGCAAAGGCTCTGGAATCAAATTCTTGTTTGACATCTCTAAATTTAGATTTGAACAATATAGGAGATACAGGAGCAACAGCTTTGGCAAAGGCTATGGAATCAAATTCTTGTTTGACATCTCTGAATTTAGATTTGAATAATATAGGAGATACAGGAGCAATAGCTTTGGCAAAGGCTCTGGAATCAAATTCTTCTTTAACATCTCTAAATTTAGAGCTAAATAAAATACAAGAAACAGGAGCAACAGCTTTAGCAAAGGTTGAAATTAGATTACTCTCAATTGTGAATGGGTGGCTTTTGTGCTACTGAATTGAAATAGCACAAAAGGTGAATGTTTCGAATTTTACAAATTTTATTATTGGAATTTAATTGGCTGTGATAGTTAGAAAACAGCTTAAATAAGCTGCCTATCTGGCTTGTTAACAACATGATTTTATTGATTGAAATCATCAACTGATGACTTGAATCTAAATATTAATACTTTTGTTCTAATAAACTAGCTATCAATAAATTGTTAACTAAACATGATCAACCCTGTATTTTGTCCCTGAGACCCCCTTCTGCTGATCAATTAGTAAAACATCTATTTTTTTTTTTGAAAATTTCTATTGGCTGTATTTACTAAGCTAATAACAAATTTTTTTGTACAGAAATAAAGATAATTGACTGGAGCAGGTTGTCAAAGTGATGGTATGTAATCATATGTTTAATCATTATACTAATACCATTACTTCGGACCACAGCTTTGTTATGACAATCTGCTTAATATTGATTATTTTTAGTAAATGCGGATTTTCGAGAGAAAAAAAAAAGATAACCCATAACAATGCAGGAAGAAATATGTTGCGTTTTTCTAAAATTTCAGCCTCAGTAACTTAGGTACAATTAATAACACATTCATTACGTATCAGAATAAAAAAAAAGGTAAGTTTAATGACAGTTTCGTTTCTTCTGATATTATGCATCAGAAACAAACATAAAAAACGTTAATATAAATTAAACTGCCCAAATCCCTTTGCTTCTAAATCAACCTCACATCTATTTACTATATACCTGTGCTTATCATGACATCTCAATCAACTTCTCGCATATACAATTTCACTGCTTCGTCAGAAATGACAAACGTAATTCAATCTATTAGCACATCACATCCTGGAGAGTACCTTTTCGATGAAGATCAATTTCATCCTATCAGAAATCTCAGATATCAATGTCACACACACCGACTATGTCGATAAACCACCAACAATACCACCCCTAGCAACCGAACACAAAATTAAAAAAAAATTAAAAACACGTTTACAAAAACAGCATACTCAATTTCAAAAAACAATGTTGTATCAACATCCATGTACACCTTGCGGGGCAATTACTTTTTTCTTCTTCTAATGCTAAGAACGGCGCAATAGCCAAAAAATAAAAGGAGGGCGGATAATACTTTTTTAAACGAATTAAACAAATTTATTTTGTCCCGACGCCTTCTTGGACTATTATTAGCACTAATATTATCGAATTTTTATCATTATCATTACTATTATTCACTTCGTCTGTTGACGATTTTTTATCAGCAATAATCACCGACGATATTTTTGTCTGTGACGCTTCATTTATCGTTTTTTTTTTCGTTGTTGTAAACAGAAGTGACGTTTTCGATTCTGTGTGAGCCGCCGGCTGGCCGGTTATTTCATGTCTGATTTTGTCAGTAGCGACCAATGATTGGGAACGCTGCTATTATCCCCAACTTTCGTTCCTACAAAGGAAAAGTCTAAAACGTCGCAATAAATAAATTTCTCGTGAATTGTTAGAATCCCAGTAAATTGGACGGTTGAGTTTTTTTGGACGGCTGTTTATCGATTTAGCTAGCCGCCCATTCGACGGATGCGTTATTGTAATTTCATTTCCTGGCCTTTCCCTTTTCACCTAAAAGTAAATACAGTCCCCCCGAAAAGTAATGGCGGGGTGTTTTTTTATTATAAACATTTTTCTTACATAATAATATTTTTACAAATTTTTATGTTTATAGCGCATTTAGGTAGAGTATATACCAGTAAAATTTCAGTGTTTAGTATGCCCTCCTTCGGCATCAATACAGGCTTGAATGCGATCAGGCATACTGGTAATACATGTAAGAACTACTTCATCGGAGATATTCTGCCATTCTTCCTCTACTAATGCAATAAAAACAGCTTGTGATACCTTTTTCTTTTTTGCCACCATGGCCTTGACTTTTTTCTCTATATTCCGTTTGAGAATCGCCCAAATATTCTCAATTGGGTTGAGATCTGGGCTATACGATGGCCAAGACAAAACACGACCTGGCAGCTTCAATTCAAGGTCTCCGCGAACATCTTTTGAAGTATGTTTAGGATCATTTGTCTTGCTGGAAAATCCAGCATCAATTCCCATACATATTAGTTGCATTATCATACAAATTCTCATTAAGAATTTGTCGATATAAATGTCGATCCATATTCTCCACAAATGTGTACAGTCCAACTTTCCCATGTGCACAAATTGCTCCCCACATATGGAGTTTAAATGGATGTTTTACCATTGGTGCAATAGGTTTTTTGTACTTTGACCAAGCTAAGCAAGTATTCTGGAACATCTGCAAAGTTGTTTCATCAGAGAATACTACTTTGTGCCAGTCATAATGAGAGTAATTCTGTGCCCATTCTAACTGGTTTTGCTTGGCTTGCTCAGTAAGAAGTGGAACACGTCTTGGCAAAGTAGCAGTATAACCAAGTCTACAAAGTTCATCACGGATAGTCTGTTC
>CAJVPI010000546.1:0-26954 GCA_910592345.1 Paraglomus brasilianum
CTTACCTCGGAAATAAATAATTCCGGCGTTTCATCAAAACTCTTAAACCGTTTGAGTACAACAGTTTGTTGCATATCCTTGACTTCTGAATACTTTTTATACTTGGCAGTATAAACTGTTCCATAACCTCCAGATCCAATTTTCTTAATTTCGTCAAAGTCGCTATACTACATGTATGTAACATCTTTGTTAATTTGTATAAACCTGTCCAATAGTGCATGTATGTCGTGGTAGAAAACTAAATAATATTCCCGAGTATATGGCACCTGAGTAATCCCAATTATCCAAATATTCTCAGGTGTTAATATCTCTGGGTATTCCTTGGTTAGCTATTTGAGTAAACAAATATATAATATAGTCGTTACAACAATAATCTGCTTGATACAGACGTTAATAATTTTACACGTGAAATAATTTACCTGATGAAAATCAAATAACTGATCGTTTTGTTCATCAACTATCTTTTTGAGTGTCACACATAATTCATTTGTTGTCCATTCTGCTATATGTGTGTATCCATGGCGTAATGATGTCATCTTTTGTACGTTTGATAATAGAGAGTATTCAATCCAGTGTACATAGGCATCGAATTTGTTCTTTGTATTACTCCATGACTCCATAATAAATGAATCTAATGACTTGTTGCCCGTAGTCCAATCTCGTAGTCTTGGTGCTTTACATTCCAAACAGAATGCATTTATCGTAGGTTCTAATCGATATGTACACGCCAGACATAATCTCCTCTCATACATGTCTTTTATTAGACAATACTTTCTTTCCCATTTATCATATGTGAATCCGATGGTAACCCAAACATCCGTGGTAAGAATATCTGGATGCTTATCACATAACTAGTGGAAATAATAAGTCAATAATTATTTAAACTATTCAATAAACATGACGCATAAGTAAATAGTTTACCTCGGCATAATATAAATCATGTGTCTCGTCTGTTATCTCAAGTGGAATTAATTCAACAGATGCTTTATTAGGAGTAGGTAGACCATCCAACCATACAGTATATTCCCCAACACAAATACAATCGAATGAAATCCATTCCAAATAGGCATCATTTGCCGAGTTTGTTTGTAATTGAGATTTCTTAACAACCTCATCTGCGACCAAACGAGCTTCATTCATTTCTTTATCTATTTCTTGTGGAAGATGAAAATGTTGCTTCTGTGGAAGTGAAATTATGTGGATGTTCAGATAATGACTACGGTATAACTGGGGGAAAAAAAGTGAGTTTGGAAAAACTCAAAACAGGCGGAAATGAGAGCAGACCAGAAAACTAAAGCAAAGTACCAAAAAAAAAACTCCTCATACCCTCCTCTCGTTGCATAGATATAATTATTTTCAACCATATTTCTAGCATTGTCAACATTTGAGTTATCAACTACGTCTGCTTCTTCCTCTATAATTATCGGCCGTTATTGGTACTGTACACAACTCGATCAATGATTAAATTATCTTCGCTTCTGTCTCTCTTATTTGACATCCCGAACATTTGAAAGATTTTTTTATAATAAACTGTTCTTCGTACTGTATATAAAAAATTGTACAAAAAACGCATATTGGTTTGCTTTATGTCCGGGCTTTTTATGCGTTCCATACGCTTATGTATGGGCGTGGAATGCATTCCGTTGAACGTCGTACCTTCTTAGTTGTATTTGCATAATGAATATTTTTGTTGTTGCGTATAGGCATTCTGTGAAGTTTTCTTTTTTAGATTAATTCCCCCTGTACTCCCTAATATAGTATCCCGTGCAATATGGTAAATACGGTTCGTTTAGCGAGGTGCGGTTGAATATTTGTCGGCGAAATGATCACGATGTTATGAAAGTGTCAATACCAGTGTAGAAAATTCAGTTAACAGAAATTGATCTATAAACTGTATTCGAGATATTCAAATAATGAAATTAATTCTAATAGATCAGACGGAAAGAAGTATAACAGAATTAAAGGGTTCTTCAGGCAATTATTATTATTTATCCCACAAGTGAAATATCATTGAAGGAATCGCTTAAATTATTATTGTTAGTTTTAATAAAGCCAAGCGGCAAAAATTTTGATTCACTTTACGTATATGATACTAGTATTGCACAAACTGTCGTGCCATTTTCTAATTTAATCATTACCACATTTTCTCGAAACGTTAATAAGAATATCAGACGAAAAATATGAAAGCGATAAGGTCATAAACACGCCACTGTTATGACATAAATTGCATCATTGTTCGAATTAATCATTAAAAACTGGTTATTATGTAAAAATGAATATAATACCATTTTATAGCTGTATGGCTTATTAGTATTAGATAATCGTAATATCTTAGCATAGGCTTCTTTTAGTGCATTCAATAATAACAATGAATTTTATTTTGCTCATTATTAGACAAAAGCAACTTGAAATATTCAGCCACCTATTGTATTAATAAGACGGCGTAGAATGGGTTTGGAGTTTTCGATTAAAAAAAGTTTGATCTTATTACATGCTCTGATATTTCAAATATTGTTATAATATTTAAATGTTTATTCTAAATATAAAGACTGTTGCTTTGTATCTACAATCTAATTATATAAGAAATGTATATACAAAATTAAACTAAGCTTCACACACCATTCTAATTTGATATCCATCCTTAGGGAGAAGTAAGTTTTTACTCAAAGCTGCTGATTATATTGAAGATCTAAAGAAGTCAGGGAAGTACCTAATTTTAAACTTTCTGCAAAAGCTGTCGCTCCCGTATTTCCAATTTGATTATGTCGAAGGTTTAGGGAAGTTAGGTAGACATTTAATGTTAAAGCATTTGCCAAAGCTGTTGCTCCTATATCTCCAATCCGATTGTATTGAAGATTTAAAGAACTTAGGGAGAAATTTAGTTCTAAAGCTTTTGCTAATGCTGTTGATCCTGTATCACCAATCTGATTGTCTTGAAGGACCAAAGAAGTTAGGAAGACATTTAATTTTAAAGCTTCCGCCAAAGCTCTAGCTCCTGTGTCACCAATTTGATTTGCAGTAAGATCCAAAAAAGTCAGAGGAGAAGTCGATTCTAAAGGTTTTGCCAAGGCTGTTACTCCCATATCTCCAATCCGATTATACTGAAGATCCAAAGAAGTTATTGAGAAATCTAACTCCAAAGCTTTCGCCAATACTGCTGCCTCTGCCTCTGTGACTTGGGTATATGAAAGACTCAAACAGCTAAGGGAGAAATCTGAATCTAAAGCTTGGACCAAAGCTGTTCCACCTGTTGATTTTGTAAAATCATTTAATGCATTGTAATATTCTTTGCGGGTGAGAAACACTCTCCCCCTTAATTTCGACGATATTGTATCGTTTGGATCCATTTCTAACAATTCGTTGAGATCATGCAATGCATTATCGTATTGTCCAAGTTTATAGTATATGTTCCCCCTTGTTCTTAATGCAGTTACGTCATTTGGTAAAATGTCTAATAAGTTACCGAGGTCTTTCAAGGCTTCGTAGAACTGTTTCATGCCACAAAATAGTTCAACCTTTTCTCTTAACGTAACTACACTATCTGGTTCAATGTTCAATGATGCATTGAGATCATATAACGCATCATCATGCTGTTTGAGGTTGCTGAAAACTTTCCCCCTTAGCCTCAGCGCAATGGCATCGCTAGGATTTATATCCAACGATTGATTAAGGTCGTTTAAAGCATCGCCATATTGTTTGCGATTGGCGAAAACTTCTCCCCTTATTCTCAACGCGACTGCATCGTTGGGATTGATTTCCAATGCCGTATGAAGGTCCCCCAGCGCATCAGCATACCTGCTGAGATTGCAAAAGACTGCACCTCTCGTCCGCAGTGCAATTCCATCGTTTGGCTGAATCCGTAATGATTCGTTTAAGCAATCTAATGCTTTTTGGTGTTGCATCAGATTGCAGTAAACTTCTCCTTTTAGCCTCAAGTCGTTTGCTCGAGTTGGTTCAGCGTCAAGAGCATGCTGATGAAGCATGGCATAAGCATACGTCATCATTCTGAATGCTACAGCATTGTCCGGCTCAAGTTCCAGAGATTTAGCAAGATCTTTTAATGCTTCCTTGTATTTATTATTATCCATGAGATAGCTAGCCCCACTATTTCTCAGCTCAAGCGCGTCGTTTTGCGGAATAGTTGATTGCGTAGACATTTTAGATTTTGACTTTATGGTGACTTTCTTTCTGGACGAAATTTTTACTAAGCAATATTAGTATAGCGGACTTTTATATTAATGGATATCCGGACTAATTTGTCCGAACACATTTAATATCGATGCAAACGCTGTTGTGTAATGAAGTACGGTATGCTATTATTTTAAGAATAAGAAGTCCTCTATTCCAAAAAAAAAGCCAAGATAATGTCGACACCCGTAATAGCCAATTTAAATAATGCACCGAAAAAGATGCCGCAAGAAAGTGATGTGAATAAGCAAACCGCGTAACATTAACAGCAAAAAGAAGAGCTGCGCGTTGATATTGCGGACTAAAAATTCGGGATATCGACTTTCACTGTATAAGCGTGGGACAAAAAAAAACTGGCGCTTTTGTTGTAACATTTAATCGTTATCATGCATGTTTTAAGACATATTAATAAGCAGCATATTTGGGTGATGAATGGCGGTTCAAGACAATAACTCAGACATACTAGATGCCTCGCTAAAACCTTTTTCGGGATAATATGCCTGAATATAGGGTTATAGACTGTTCTAACAGCCCTGACTTAAATCCAATAAGAGAGTCTCTCTGGAGTATTGTCAGAAAAGACAATGCCGAAAACGTTTTATGGTCATTCAACCCCAATTGGGTTAGTACAACAATTAAACGCCTCAACCCAAAAAAGCAGCCTTTCATACAAATTTTCTTTGTGTAGCGATTAATTTTGCTATGACCATATTACTATTACTATATACTGCTTAATACTTTGACCCGCTGTTCCGGTTTGTGTAGCTTGCCAATAAAGTCTTGATATAATTAGTATTTACTATTAAGAATAAAAAATTGCATACGTCATTTGTTTTTCATACTTTCATTGAAATATATTACTATTACAGTACAATTGTCTTTAAAGCAGACTAACTTTTAAAAGAGCAGTTACTCGATAAGTCGGTCATGCATGATTATCGAGAGAACCGACTTATCGAGAGAACCGACTTATCGAGAGATTTTAAATATTAAAACTGAGAAAAGGACTTGGGAAGTTGTAGCCTTCTTAGGATCATCGAGAGACCGACTTATCGAGTTTGCCTGTGTATAGATCAGTTGTCACTTTCCATATTGTTGTTCGAACGTTTTATAATCATTTTTTGGCAACTTTGTGTATATTAATACTGATTGGTCTAATGTTTAGAATTATCATTACACTGATTATGATATACGCTCAGCCAAATTTCTACAGTGACGCATCTCAGTGAAACTTTAAATCTATTAAATGCACAGTATAATTCTCTCTCTTTTTTTTTCTCAGTCTGAGTTTAGATAATGTGGCTGAGATTCCTAGCCTTAACCATAGAGTGATTTAACCATTTTGATATTGGTAAGTTGGAAAGCTTGAACTTACCGCTTTATTTAAATAAAGGCCTTGTTATTATTATGCCAAACCCTCAAAGTGGTCAATATTACATATTGATTGGACAGTTGTTGCTCGATTTAAAATAAAAAGTTACTGGGTGCAAGTCAGGACTATACAGACATTACTGTATGCTTAATGCTCAAGTAAAGTAAAGCAAAAACGCATATTTTATTTAAAATCAATACTTGATTAACATGTTAGTAATCTGTTCTTCTCTCGTTATTCCGCCGTTATTTTCTCACTCTCACCAACCCCCCGCTTTAATTACGATCTAAATCCACGTGATTCAAATTAAATTTTACCAAAACATACTAAAGCGATAGATTTTGACACGACACGTGTACCAAACCATAGTAATTGGGTAACACAATTTGACAACATTTAATCTTTCTTGCCTTTTTGCCCTCGCACTCCGCGCGCATACTATTTTACTCGCTTCTTCACCTTTTCTCTGCTGTCCAGTGTCTACAATCCGCTCCAGTGATTCTTACAAGTTACATATATTGATATAATGTATCGTTGCAGGATCTGTCAGCAACCAATATGGAACACTACTCGTATTCTTTGTGATATATGTGATGATATGTATCTGTGTGTTGGTTGTTTTTCACAAGGAAAGGAGATCAACGGACATAAGAAGACACACGACTATAGGGTGATTGTGCGTAGATCAAACGGGTTTAAAAGAGTGGAGAGGCACGAGGAGGAAGTAAACTTTGGTTAGATATGTGGGATTAGAGGATCAGAATAGTCTATTGTCCATTACCATATCTACAACAAAAACGCGTATATTTCACACACGTTAATTCTCTTTTCTGTATGCAATAGGCACAACCGACATTTAGCTTTCCTTTATACACTAATGACTGGGATGCTGAGGAGGAATACCTCCTGATCGAACTATCACAAACACTCGGTTTAGGCAATTGGGTTGACGTAGCAGATCATATAGGAACAAAGACGAAAGAAGAGTGTGAGCAACATTATATTGAAGTGTATTCACAAAGTCCTAATTGGCCTCGGCCTGTGAGTTGAGCCATAGAGTTTGGTGTTTTTTTTGGCGGGCAGGGAGTCTGGGTTTACATCATTTGCGTAGCGTCACTATGATTGAAATCTTTTCTTTTTTTACGCTAATGTTTCCTTTCAAGATCGACCCCCTGGAAGGGACGACAAGCGAGAAAGAAATGCGCCGAAGGAAGCGTAAGCGAATGGACATCATATACGAAAAAGCAGGTTAGGAAGCCTGAAGAAGAACTTAGCAGTTGAGGCGTTGATTTGACGGTATTGACGCTGTGAAAATGTTGGTTTGTTGTAGCATTAGGTTTAGTGGAAAAGCCTGAGAGGAAGGTGGGTGAGAGGAGGGAAGGTGACGAGGAAGGATATCATCTGCTGCACGTCGAATTGTCATGCAAAAATCATATCAAAACATCCAGCGTCTTTTTTCCCCGGATGGGGACTTTTTGTCAAAGCTTTTTTCAAACTATCCACGCCTCATCACCTTTTCTCCTTACAAAACCACTTACCCATGATCTTTATTTAATTCCTTTGCTTCGTTTTAGATTCTCCAAAGTATGCCAGCCAATCATGAAATTCACGGGTACATGCCAATGCGAAAAGAGTTTGAGCACGAAACAGATAACGACGCCGAGGCGATAATTAAAGATATCGAGTTTACAGATGAAGACTCTGAACAGGATCGAGGTGGGTGCATGACCCTTTTGGATTTGACATCTATATTCATTTCTTTTCCTGGAATTAACCCTTCACTGTTCTCATTCTCTTTCGCTACCTATTTTATTATAATACTGGACATATGACTCAGCATTAAAGTTAGCTGTGCTGGAAATCTATAATAAGAAGTTACATAAAAGAATAGAAAAGAGAAGGATAATACACGAATATGGCTTAATCGACTACAGACAGGTGAGTTTTTAGTAGGATGATGAAATTACGATGATGAATTATGATGTGTGTGAACAAATTTGTTATAGATAGTATGGAGGGGAGAGAGAGATTAAACTGTTATATAGTTAAGAATTAATGGTAACCAACCGACTCACTAACAAGCCGCGAACTCCTTAGATAACAATGACAGATAAGAAGCGCCCGAAAGAGGAAAAAGAACTAATAAACAGAGCCAAGCCGTTTGCAAGATTAATGACAGGTCCAGACTTTCAGGCATTTTTCGAGGGTTTAATAAGTAAGTTGTCGTGAACGTTTTGTGCATTACCAAACGCTTCGTTCGGTCCTTTCCTGATTCCTGTTATTTACGATTCCTACTTCTTATCCGCAGAAGAACAGTATCATCGACAACGAATTGATCAACTTCAAGAATGGCGTCGAATGGGAATAACTAAATTGAAAGATGGTGAACTATACGAGAAATTGAAGGCTGAGCGGGTGAGATGTCTCTATTATGATTATTCAACTTGTTTCTATAAGATGGGCTAGTGTTATTGATTTATATCCACAAGTAAGGTGGAGTGATAATATATATGACACAATACATACATTGGTCAGGAGCGTTTCCACACATTAATAGCTTGACTCAAGTTCCCACCTTTTACTTACCCTCTTCTACCGAACGATCCTCTTTTCATAGGAAACAACTCGTGAATCGTCAAGCCGGCTATCGTTATCGAGTAGTGGAGATCGAGGGATGATAAGAGATGGAATGTTTGGTGATGGAGAGGTAAGAATGTGAATGGTTGGCTACATATAGGCCGTTTTGTATACGAATATCTAAATTCTTACTTCTAATCTACACTTTTTTCCAAAGCCGTCAACTCATCCAGTAGCGCACAATCCTACTATTCGGATAGTGCGCAAAGCTGCAGGTCCGATAACTCTCGATGACGAAGAAGGTGTTGAATTACTCCTCCCTGCTGAGCGCAGACTCTGTGAACATCTTCGCATACCACCTCATCCGTATATGGCCATAAAAGCGACTATTCTAAAAGAATACGCTAGGTTAGACGGTCACATGCGTCGTAGGCAGGCGAGAGAGTTGATTAAGATTGACGTTAATAAGACGAGTAGGATCTATGACTTCTTTGTCGAGATGGGATGGATTAAACCGCCACCACCTTTGTAACGGAATTTAAGATGTAGGTAGATTAAGAGAATTGACGTGGGAGATGTGGCGAGTGTTTTGACAAAATAAAAAGAGTAGACTTAGAAGAATCTGGAGTGAAGTGCGTGCAACTGAGGTATCAACAACTGCATGGAAAGGTTAGTTAATTCCTGCCGTGTCGCTCTCACTACTCCAAAGCATTTCAATAATTGATGAATCTGTACATAACGCAATTTCAACAAGTTTTAATTATAAATAAAAAGTCAACAAGTCCTCATATTTATTATCCCTCCGATGTATTGTTTGTTAGACGTGGAAGGGTGAATGCAGAGAATACAGTTGTTCTTGTTTATATTTCACATATTGCAAGAAAGCCTGTCTTGCTTCCGATCATTATATTCCCCTTTTTTTCTTCATCATTCTCTTGGTGTTCTCTTGCTTCCACATTTTTTATCCTAACTTTCCTTGTTTTAAATCGCAATCTCTCTAATTCCATCTTTATCCACTACTTTGACTGTAAAATGTGATAGATTAACAAGGAATCTCCTTTGTAGCTCACCGACACACATCTTCATCAATGCCTTTGCTTCTTCGAGCGAAAGATCTGGACGATGATAACGATCGAAAATAGAAAAGAGGAAATGTGCGGCGTAACCATGAGCAGCGAAGGGAGCAGAAACCGAGCTACCGAGATAGTCGAGCTGATAAAGGCTAGGCAATTCAGTGGTAAGATCATAACCGGCCAGAATGAGATTTACGCTGTATTGTTTCTAAGAAGAAGAAAAAAATGGAAAAAGAGATGGTGAGATTGGCAAGACATGGGTCCAATTGGCAATGCAGATTGTTATTTCAAAATTTGTTGCCGTTGCACTTTATTTGGACAGTATCTACTATACGGTATCAAGATGAGTTTAAAATTGTAATATTGATTATTTTGCCCTCAAAATCTATAACTGATTCAGTCTACATTCCATTCGGGGGTGTATATAGATAATCTTAAGAGATCTCGACGATTGCCAAGAATACACGTTCGCTCAATAAACCCAATTCCACATTCTTACGGAATCAACTGTTTATTGCTCTGAAAACCACCCCTCTTCCTTCGATTCTCTCGCTCTTGCTTGTATCATCATACCTCCTTACATTTCATTCAAAAACTCACCCTTGATCTCAAGTTGTCCGCCAACTCTCTTCGCGTGAAAGTAGCGGCCGACTTTGTTGATAACTCGACCCCATTTCTAATCTCGTACAGCCTCACGTTTCTCTGAATAAACTCTGCGAATTGCACAGTATCCCCCGACTCCCCGGCAAATAGTAGAAGGATACGTTTGCTCAAGGCGCGGGATTTGTCCTCGGTAGACTTTACGATAAGTATGCTCTGTGCAACGGTACTATCTGTGGCTGTCATAACAAAGTCTTTGCCGGTGAACCCAAAGATGCATTCCATGGTTTTTTTTAAAAAGAGGTTGAAGAAAACGTTCAGTTCAAAGGGAATTCAAAGGGAATTAAAAAAGTTGCGTAATATTAATCATGACGTTTTAGAGATTTTAGGTGAGCACGTGACATAATTGTGGAACAACGCGTGTAGTATTCATAGCTGAAATTGGTTTTTTATATAAAAAAATAAACACTTGGTTAGACCGATAGTGATATCCTAAGAACATGCTATGCGAGATGCTTCGTCTCTCGAGTCGTTATTGAATTTAATGCCAAAGACGGTTCCTTAGGATCCGCGTGCTGAATTGATTTTACGTTTGCTTAATTTGCTGCTTCTGTAATACACGCACTAAACGCACGTCTGTTAGCAACCGTGTTGACCAAAATGTGCATTAACAACTGGTCAATTTTATCTCTTTGGAAACAATACTTGTCAAATTCTACTAACTTGCTTTGTTGAACAGAAGATGTCGTGGTTAAGTGTCATTGTTATTATAGGTTTCTGAACATCACTATTGATAGTTTTGATCAGAATTATTAATTCAGGCCATAATTGAGGGAGATCATTATGAAGAAGTTGATGGCTTTAGAAATGTGTGGTGACATCAAGCAGATTTAATAAATTTAATACTATACCATGGTACTTTACAAGTCTCTCGTGTAACAATCTGATCATAGCCCCATGGTACTTTGCATTCCATGGGCTTCAAAATGGTGGGGTGGTACTATGCTAGGGGTAGTACTTTAGTCCGTGAAATACGGTATTTTAACGTTTATGCTGCTAAACGAATATTAATGATACACACATGTTTTTTGCAAACCCAAATTAGTAAACCTCGTGCAGATTGCCTAATCTATAATAGTTCGAGCGAGAGTGTAACTAGCACTAACATACTCACCTCGAAGTTAGGATGCAGAATGCTATACACACATTAGCCTACTGGATCGGGCATACAAGTCATTAACAAAACAGCCCCTTATTGTATTGTTATTATTTATTAGCCTGCTGCACCCCTGATTTGGGATAATTATCGTGCGACAATCTATATAAGTTAAAAACGTCGTTGTTGACTTGCTTTCGATCTTCCAGTCCTTCGATAATGTCTACATACTTTGACACTCTCACGACAAATTACACCCAAGTACCTGTTACTGATGATGGCATTGCTACTCTACCGTTTACAGGGGCAACTGATGGCGTCGTTAAGTTGTTTGGTATGGAATAATGATTGACGTGCGCGATTGTAGATTGTTATCAGTTATTAAGAGCAATGTCGGGATGAGAATCATGTGTGTTATGGGAAAACTGTATCATATACGTAGAGATACGTTATAAAGAGAGTTGTCGGGTCGATGGTTGATCATATGTAATATGGTTCGTTCTTTTTGACTAGATTTACTCGGCTCAATTGCATTTACCATAGTTCAGAATGATATGAATGGAAATCTGAAGGTATATAATCGTCTATACAACACATGGTTTCCTTACGTAACTTTATTAATGGGCTATATTATTGTATTTTTTCACATAAGAAAATCAGAGATCGTTATGAACTTAATACAGCGGCAAATTCTACTTTGGAAAAGTTAGTCATAAATGAGAAGGATGAGAAGAAGAGGGTTGCTACCGAAGGATTGCTGTGGCTTATGCGGTGAGAATGGCAAGATCAGTGCTGCGGTTGGACATGAAGTAGACGATTATATTTTTTATCGGACTTTGCTAACATATTCATATAATCTTGCTCCAGTGGATTAGAATTCACTTCTGTGGCATTGCGTAGACTTTTAGACAATCCTGATGAAGAAGTGGGTGCTGCGTTTACTAAAGCATATGGCGATACATTGAAGAAATATCATGGATTAATAGCTAAAGGGGCATTTACGGTAAGTGTCATCGGATCGTTAAATAATATACAATTGTGGCTTCTCTTTATGTATACATCTTACGAAAAAATCTATAAATACTCTTCAACCTATTCTCAGGTTGCAATGAAGGCATGTCCATTGCGCGACGACTTTTTCAAAAAATTAGGGGAAGACCAAGAGCGCGTCGTGGAATTATTTAATATATGGTTGACTGCACTCGAAGGGCTGGTGGCGAGATTGAAGACATTTTATACTTCGGGTGGATATGACAAAGGATTCTAAACGGTGCAATTATTTAATATTGACGGGATCTTACACTATAATTTCTTTAGCGTTCCAGGACTCAAACAACAGCAAACTTTAACCCCATCATATATCACTAACAATACAATTAGTTTCATGACGATGCTTTTATTCCATGGAAAACGGATTTGTCAATTAAACCCTTTCTAGAGTATATTATAAAGTCTTAAATAAAGCCAAAGAGCACAAGAACTATGTTGAATTAATTGCTCAGCTTCGTAGGCGGCAAGTGATTTTTTAATCGGTCTATTGTTTATAGAGGTGAAAGAATAAAATTATACGAGAAAATTTATTTTAATTAGGTTGCAATGTGTCATGTAGACGAAATCTTCATCATATCATGCCACAGTAACGTAATGTATGGAATATATTTTCATGAAGGGTATTCACCCTAGTTTCTGTTTGCATATGCCTTTTCTAATCGGTGTGCCATATGAAGCTCTCAACTGGAGATCGACGTTAGTCTTTGGTTTCTTATGTGATTTGCGCAACAATTGCTTTGCTGCTGGAGACAGCATCGATGTCCGAAGCGGACTGGCAATTCTATTTTTCAGAGGGTTAGTGTCACGACATTCTGGATAACTAACGCAAGCTAATAAAATTCCCAAATTTCTCACCTTGCAGATAACCCAGTGGGTGTCGAATTCCTTGGTGACTTCATCGGTGTAGTACGTTTACGAATATTACGGGATGCACTACTTGAAAGTGCCATCCCGATTATCTCTCGTCGAGGGGTAGGAGGTAACTGGAATGCACGTCCTACAACAATGACATATAACATGTGTTAGTGCATTGGTAGATTTAAGTAGACGTACACCGATCGCTGGTGCATTTTACATACCAGGTGTCTGATCACCGCTAATTAGCAAAGGTGAGCCTTCTATCGTACCCCATGTCATCAATTCTGAACTATCGAGCTGTGAGGGTGCCGGTGAGGGTGTTGCCGAAACAAACGCATATCCACCAACTTTTGGAGTCCCGCTTATGCTGCTAGCAGCTATAATACATTTAAATCACAAGGCCTTTTAGAAAAATCCATCTACATATGGACAACAAGCAAGAAATAAAAGTATGGGTCATACGCACTTGGACTCGAAGTTAAACTTAACCCAGCAGCCATAGCAGCTGCAGCAGTAGCGGCCGCATGATTATTTATGTTCTAACGCAAGACAGGGAGGCAAACGTCAATGATCGATATTCTACAGATTCGGAAATACACAAATTATTTGACAATTCACATATCAAAGAAGTTATTCAATTACCACTTCATCAGGTGATTCAAACCTCGTATTTGCGGGCGCTATCTGTTTTGGTGCGCTCCTAATGTTTTCCTCAGCTTTATAAGGTTGACCTTCCGGATAGAACATTAGCGCATTGGGAGGCTACATGCAACCAGTTAGATTAGAGATAAAAAAAATCCAAGAATAACATCTACAACTCCAAACAGAATGATTACCTTTATCTGGCTTCCACTACTGTTGCCCGGTCCTTCAATAAGCTTTGGTTCATTTCCACTACTTTCTAATAGTTTCTGTGGTTTACCCTTTGACTCAAACATCCATTTTAACTTTTCCCTTCTTTCTTCACTCTGTTTTCTCATTAACTCTGCGAAAGTGCGAAAAAAAATCACATTGGTTAAGGATGTTGTAGCGTACCCACGTATATTGTTACGACGAGAATAAAACGGACAGTTGCATTTAAAAATGACTGAACAAGACAAAAGACAAATGAAAAAGAGTATTTAAGAGTTCTCATAAAGGATATGAAGCATTGTCTTCACTTGTATACTTGTCCTGGAAATTATCCAAAGACATGTTGGTATCTACGTGTTTTTCACTTGCAGCATCTGTTTCTACTACTCTTGACGATGTGGTTCTCGGAGTAGGAACTGGGGAATCCCATTCACCATGAGGCGTCATTGTATCTCGTATCCTCGGGGTTGAGGCTGAATGTTACGAATTTTGAGTAAGATGCGAACGGAGTATTGATTTGCAAATCAACTGACAACGAACCTGTTGGTTTTCTTTGCGGTGTTGCTATTTCTGTTAATCTTACTGTAGCTAGGCGCAACTGTTCAGGATTATTAGAACTTAAAGCATCCAGGTATTCATTCTGTGCTTTCAAAGAAGCCACTGTAGGGAAGTAATCTCTAGCAATGATTTCGCTGATGGCTTCAGTATATGTGTCCTCGTCAAGTGTTTCTGCCGGCTTTCTAGACAATGTTGTTGAAGTAGTAGCCGTTGATCGCGTTAAATCTTTTGACATAATTAGTAGGTTTGAATAGAAAGAAAAAGAGTCGTATGATTTTTATGATTGATTTGAAGCAAAATGACGTATAGTTGTATTGGTTAATATCACGTGAATTTCAAAATAATTCGGCGTATTTTTCTGACCATTTACAGATTAACAATTTTTGAACAACAGATTCGAAATGTTAAGAATGTAATACTTTACGCTTCCTACAACAATCAGGAAATTCTTTATCTGTGTAATAAATTCACTTGCAAGTGAATGTGTCTTTATTATTATTAAATGTTGAATTACACATTCATTTACTATTACATTTTATCAATTTAGTGGACAAAAGCGTCTAATTATAATACTAACTATAATAATAACCTGGTAATAATAATGAATAAACATTGAATATGACATGCCAACAAGTTCTCCTTCTGGATAGAAACTTTTCCTGCATGCATCATTGAAAGACATAACCTTAATATTGAATCACTATCTTAATCTTCTTGTCTCAAGCATCATAATCTCATAGAAAACTGCCTTCCCTCCTCTCCTCATATCTTAGTATTAGTATAGGACAAAGCATCTCTGAAAAAATGAACAGCTTCAAATAATAATAATTTGAGTGGAACTAAAGTTTATAAATTAAGAGTCAGAAAATAATTTGATTCTAAAGCCTTTGCCAAAGCTGTTGCTCCTACAGCTCCAATTTGATTAGACTTGAGATACAAAGAAGTCAGAGAAGAATTTGATTCTAAAGCCTTTGCCAAAGCTGTTGCTCCTGTATCTCCAATTTTATTATCCTGTAGATACAAAGAAGTCAGAAAGGAATTTGATTCTAAAGCCTTTGCCAAAGCTGTTGCTCCTGTATTTCCAATTTCATTATCCTGTAGATACAAAGAAGTCAGAGAGGAATTTGATTCTAGAGCCTTTGCCAAATCTATTGCACCCACATCTCCAATTCGATTAGACTTGAGATCCAAAGAAGTCAGAGAGGAATTTGATTCTAAAGCCTTTGCCAAAGCTGTTGCTCCTGTAGCTCCAATTCGATTCCACTGAAGATTCAAAGAAATCAGAGAGGAATTTGATTCTAGAGCTTTTGCCAAAACTATTGCTCCTGTGGCTTTAATTTCATTATTCCAAAGATTCAAAAAAGTCAGAGAGGAATTTGATTCTAGAGCCTTTGCCAAAGCTGTTGCTCCTGTTGCTCCTGTAGCTCCAATTTGATTATACTGAAGATTCAAAGAAGTCAGAGATGAATTTGATTCTAGAGCCTTTGCCAAAGCTGTTGCCCCTGTATCTCCAACTTGATTAGATTGGAGATTCAAAGAAGTTAGAGATGAATTTGATTCTAGAGCCTTTGCCAAGGCTGTTGCTCCTATACCTTTAATTTGATTGTGAAAAAGATCCAAAGAAGTCAGAGATGAATTTGATTCTAGAGCCTTTGCCAAAGCTGTTGCTCCTGTAGTTCCAATTTGATTATGATATAGATTTAAAGATGTCAGAGAGGAATTTGATTCTAGAGCCTTTCCCAAAGCTGTTCCTCCTGTAGCTCCAATTTGATTCTCCTGGAGATTCAAAAAAGTCAGAGAAGAATTTGATTCTAGAGTCTTTGCTAAAGCTGTTGCTCCTGTATCTCCAATTTGATTCTCCTGGAGATTCAAAGAAGTTAGAGATGAATTTAATTCTAGAGCCTTTGCTAAAGCTGTTGCTCCTGTACCTCCAATTTGATTATAAAAAAGATCCAAAGAAGTCAGAGATGAATTTGATTCTAGAGCCTTTGCCAAAGCTGTTGCTCCTGTACCTCCAATTTGATTATACTGGAGATCCAGAGAAGTCAGAGAGGAATTTGATTCCAGAGCCTTTGCCAAAGCTGTTGCTCCTGTAGTTCCAATTTGATTATACCAAAGACTCAATGAAGTCAGAGAGGAATTTGATTCCAGAACCTTAGCCAAAGCTGCTGCTCCTGTACCTCCAATTTGACTATCCTGGAGATTCAAAAAAGTCAGAGATGAATTTGATTTTAGAGTCTTTGCCAAAGCTGTGGCTCCTGTAGCTCTAATTTGATTAGACTGGAGATTCAAAGAAGTCAAAGAGGAATTTAATTCTAGAGCCTTTGCCAAAGCTGTTGCTCCTGTAGTTCCAATTTTATTATGACAAAGGTCCAAAGAAGTTAGAGATGAATTTGATTTTAAAGCCTTTGCCAAAGCCATTGCTCCTGTATCTCCAATTTGATTCCACTGAAGATCCAAAGAAGCCAGATATGAATTTGATTTTAGAGCCTTTGCCAAATCTGCTGCTCCTGTATCTCCAATTTGATTACCCCGGAGATTCAAAGAAGTCAGAGAGGAATTTGATTCTAGAGCCTTTGCCAATGCTGTTACTCCAGTATCTCCAATTTGATTATCCTGGAGATTCAAAGAAACCAGAGATGAATTTGATTTTAAAATCTTTGCTAAAATTATGGCTCCAGCATTTTTAATTTGATATCCCATAAAATCTAATAATAAACATTGATTTTGATAATTTTGTGCTTCCAATTGATCAAACAAAGATGATAACTGTTTGTAAAGAGTTCCATTTTGTTTGGTTTTTAAGAACATATTAATGTCATCCAGTGCTTTATTGTACTGACAAAGATCAAGATAGATAGCTGCTCTTATGCTTAGTGTATCCACATTATTTCCTGGTTGAATTTGTAATGATTTGTTGAAATCATTTAATGCATTATCATACTGTTTGAGTGCATAATAGATCTTTCCTCTTACTCTCAATGCAAATGTATGATCTGGTTCAGCATTTAAAAATTTATCCAAATTACCCAATGCATTGTCATATTGATTAACACCACATCTGATAATTCCCTGTTCCATTAAGATAACTATATTGCTTGGATCCATTCCCAGTGATTCATCAAGATCATTCAGTGCATGATCATATTGCTCAAGCATGAGATAAACATGCCCTCTTAGATGTTGTGCTATTGTATCAATTGGTTCAATTTGTAATGATTTATTGAGATCTTTTAATGCATCCTCATACTGACAAAGATTTAAATAGACAGCTCCCCTTGCAATCAGTGTGCTTGCATCATTTGGTTCAATATCTAATAGTTGGTTGAAATCATTCAATGCCATCTCATACTGGTTAAGAATGTAGTAGACGTTTCCTCTGACTTCTAATGCAAGTGTATCATTTGCATCAATCTTCAATGATTGTTTAAGATCTTTAAGAGCCTGTTTGTACTCTGATTGTTGCAAATAATATTTTCCACGCCAAGCCCATGCTCTGGCATTGTTAGGATTACTTTTTATGGCTTGAGTTATGTAATCATAACATTTTTGATAATTTAAATTCTCCATATATGCAACAGCAAGGTCAATTTGAATAGTTGCACTGTTGGGATAATGAACAAGTGCTCTTTCAAGCCATAATATTGCATCATTATATCTTTTTTCATCAAGAGCTTTCTTGCCTAGCTTGTATGTAGGATGTAGACGTTTTGGTCTCCTCATTTTTTGTAAGATAGTTTTTTTTGGTTTCATTTTAAGCAAATATAAAAACTTTGATTTTATAATAGAAGTTTCCTCAACATCATCATTGTCATCCTGACTTGCCACAATATTTGTAAAAGCATTTGTTTTGTCTTTTGGTGGTGTAATATATCCAGCAATGACAAATTTTTCATACAATGCTTTGTAAATGGGTGAACTTGGTAATTTTTCAGTTTCATCTAATTGACACTTTTTTCTACAATAAAAGCATTTCAGTTCAAGACAGTTCTTCTTGGAAGTTACCAATGCCAGATAACTTATTTTGTGCTTGCATGGAAGTATTCTAAAATCTCCTGTAACTTCCTGTGTAATTGGACATGTGAGATGATCTGCAACCATGTCTAAAATTAATGAATCATTTGGATTTGAATTAAGAAGTTCTTCAGGCATCTGCTCTGGTTTTTTTGCTTTCTGTCTTGAGTCTGACATTTCAGAATTTGCTTTGTTGCTTGCTTGATTAATATATAAATATTTTTTATCAATGTATTCTCTCATGTTCTGAAACCATTTATTATCCTGGTCCAAGGTTGAGAAACTTTCAGCATGTTGATCTAGATCAACTTGCACAACAGAAAATGTAATTGAATCTTTTCTATAAAGTGTTACCAGAACTTCCATTGCTTTAAATTGAATAAACTCTACTCTTACTATGTCCAGGGATAGTTTTGCAAGATAGTAACAATGAGCCAAGGTACTACTATTTTTTGTAGAGATTATAAGATTTTGAGCAATATCCAGTATGCCAAACAATAAAGAATATGGAACTGATTCTGAGATATGCTCTAACATAATTTTTGGTTTATATCCATTCATTTCTGATTTTACTGAAAGTGCCTTATGCCATTCCTGGTCTCCAAATCTCCAAAGATCCTTAATAAGCATCAATTCTCCTTTAGCAACTTGATTCTTATGAATTGGAACAGCTGACCATTCAACAAATGCTTGGTATATACTATATAAATATCTCCATTCCTTGTACCAATGTCCCACAGAAAACTTGGATTGTAAGGTCTTGTGAATTTTGTTATAAATATCAATGGTAGCATTGTTATCAATTGGAGTTTGTTCAACTGTCATGATATCAGTCATACTAGTACTAGGAGGTAAAGCCTTGACAATCACAGAAAACAGACCCTTTAACTGATTTATAATTTCAAGCAAAGCAATTTTATCATCATCCATCATATAAAGAGTATCATAAAGATGCATAAGTAAAAAATCAATGTTGTAATTTGGAGCTATAACACTTTCCTCTGAATTAGCTAACAAGCTGCATGTAGCATTTAAGCCATTATCTGATGCTTTGACATAAGACTGATAAATATCATGTAGTTGTACAAGATTCTCATACAGAGTTTCATAAAATTTCCTTGCCATTTTAAGAGGTCGCCTGCCATATACTTCTAAAAGTAATGCATATGTCCTACAATGCAGTTCCAATTCTATACCAGTAGTCTTTGTATAGTGATCATATTCAACCCCACTTGCTATGATTTTCAAGGCATTTACTAATTGATTATCATCCAATATAGTGCTGAATGATAGTAACAGGTTGTATAATTTAATGAGATGACCTGTTCTGTCATTATTTTTGACAATTGATTCCAAGTTGGTTGTCAATTGCTCATTTAATTCAGTGCTGCTCAGACTCGGGAGAAATGATTGTTCACAATCTTCAACATTGTCACTCTCACTGTCACTCTCAAAAGTGATGAGGTCTTCAGTGACGTCTTTAACCTCTGCATCTTCGTGCTGCTTTTCCTTCCCTTTGTTTTTGGTACCTGAAGATGATTGTTGTTCAATTTCCTAATATTATTGAGTGAGTTTTATTTTTATTGTGAGCATTGGAAGAGCGAAAAAATTCTCTTGAAAAGGAGCTTATTGAATGTATAACCAAAACTTACCCAGCTGTCTGCTGGCTCGTGGTCCATGCCAAATACAAAACTATTTATTTTCTGAAGCGGTGAAATTCGCTTGCTAGACCGATCTGGTCATTAAACCGATCTGAAATCTGATATATTCTCGTTAATATCAGGTGATATAAGTAAGGGGGAATTGCAAGATTGACCAATGAGAATATATCAGATCTCAGATCGGTTTAAATGACCAGATCCATTTATATTTATGCTTGTGTGATGTGATACAATTTAAATTGTAGTTGAAATGAACGAATCATTAGTATACACTCAGACATATTACAAAGGCAACCCCCGTTATAACGAAGGTGACATTTTCCTTCGGTATAACGGGGACAACGGGGTCACCCGTGTTAACCGATGATACCGATTCCTTCGGTTAAGCATAATGAATATTAAATAAATGCGCATTTAGCTAAAATAATAATTCGCTTTATTACTCGATGCATTAAATATTACAAATTAATTGTAAAGAAGTCGCCAAGGTTAGTTTGAACCTTCGAATCGCTAATCGTTTTGCATAAATTCTTTTTTATCTTGTTTAATTCACGCGAAAAGGTCATGCTGAGATTCAAGTTACCTTCCTCCTGTGCATGTTGTCAGTTTTTCAATCGAATCAAAGCCTCAGTAACTGTTACTTTAAGCTTTTTTGGTTCGGTTTTCTCCTCAACCACTTGACTAAAGCAAGGATCTCGTCATCGTCCATTTATATACTGCATTTTTATTGGTTAAAAAATTTTCTTCCTTCGGTTAATTCGGGTTATTGCGGAAAATTCGGTTTAATATTAACGGGTAAATTTGTTAAAAAAAAAATCATCGGATACGGGTAACAAAGGATTTCATATTAAAATTCGGTTAAGCGGGATAATTTCTATATGTTTGGATGGGGTTTTTGAAAATTCTTCGTTGCAACGGGATATTCGTTTCGTTATAATGGGGTTGTCTTTGTTCGACCAAGAGAGCAATACTAGTCAATGTGAATAAGCACGTCTCTACTAATAAGCCGGTTCTTTTTGCCTTGCTGTATAACTTATCAAACGATAAGAAATCTTCCACCTATTTAGCAAGAGCGAATGAGCATACTTATCAGGTAAGCTAACATTAAATAATATAAATAACACAAGTTGCTGAAAATATCCGTTAATCACTCGGATGTCACTAACAATTGTAACTCCTGCATTGAATTATCTCCCCCTACCTCCCCTACAGTGACTCTAATTTTATAATTATGGCAATACTTATTGTTCTCGTGGCATCCGAATAAGTGATTGCTCGAGTAAGAATTACTTGTAGGTATACTTATAGCAACTATATTATTGTACTATTCTTTCTGATGCAAAAATAAATTGGCGTCATTCATGGCTTTCATATCGGGGTATATCGTGAACATCATCCAATAGCTTAATACCAGTAATCTACTAATACTATTAACACAATATCAAATATAATCAATATCTATCGTTAACGGTACGAATATCGGTCACATTGGTTGTATTAGTTCATTACTAGCAAACTCTTTAAAGATAAGGAGCAATCTAGAATAGATTCATTTTTTAGTAATTGGTTCGACTTATTCTTCTTCCTGCACATATTTAATAAACATTATTTATGAAGCCTCAATATACCAAATAATGTGTGACCAATAAAGGACTCGAAAACTCAATATACCAAATATTACTTGACTTTAAGGCTAAACTTTGTTACAAAGAGGGTACCTCGTTTACCGAATTTCTCACTATAACAAATCATAGGTGTCTCCCCGGCTTCGGTATGAGGGGTTTTCGAACTGCCAATTTGCATTGTACTATCTAGAAAGTGTATCCTGGAATAAACCCATCTCACAAATTATTCGCCCGTGTAAGTTTCCCCATGTGAACATACTGATATGAAAAAGTAGCCCAAAACAAATATTTAATGTGTAAACTCAATGTATCTCTTCGTCGCTGGGGGGATATGTTTTATGCGAGTAAATTATAATATCAACTGCTATTATTATTATTGGATAATCATAATAAAAATTGTAGAAAGCGTTAAGTTGCGAATGGTCTGATTTTTAATCACTCATGAGACTACCTGAAGATCATAACATAACAGCTGACTTACGATGCCTGCGCTTGCATCATAAATTACGTCGCATTATTTATTATTAAGGCAACGTTCGTGTTTTATGACAAAATAATGGTTTGCTAACTATTCCTAAAATGCTGTTTAAAATTTTTGTTCGCCTATATTAGAAAAAAGCGACTCCTTCTCTCCAACAATAGTTAAAAAGGTACTTCCAAGCGATAAATGCTATAAGCGTTTAAGGACCGTCAGATTTAACGTTAACCGCACAGGTAGAAGTAGTCCAAAACTGCCAGCACTAACTCTGACAAATTTCAGCATTCAGCATCTGAGATGGATCTGTATTAGCATAAAAATAACACATTTCTTTCATAGATTTCATCTTAAATATGGTATTGTTCAGATAACACATTTCAGCCATATGACCAAATCAGACACGACCTGCATTTATAGATAATATGCATTTATAGAGAGTGAAATACTTAATGGTCTTATAATCACGGGACCAAACCAGAGCCTGCATTTAGGGAGGGAAATTATAGTGCCTGCACTTAGTACTAGGGAGAGTCTACTGTAGTATGATAGAGCTAATTATAATTATAACTGAAGATCATAACTCAAGAGATACAAAATCATGAAATATAATATAGCTTATATTATAACTTTGTTCCCAAAAGATTATTTAAGAGATCTTTTTACCTGCTCAGAAATGTGGTAAGATGCATGCCAATGCATTCTTGCAAAGTAACAAGCAATTATAATATTAAGTCAAATTAAAATATGGACCCTGGATAAGAGTAAATGCTTGTATGACAAAATATTTTTTGTTATGTTGAGGAATGATACAAAGTAGCAATTTTCTTATCATGTCAATACTAATATGTCTTGGTGATAGACATTAGCCATTAGCAGGTTAAACAAACAATATGATATTACAAATAAAGTTTTTGTTCAAGTGTACTATTACTATTTATATTACCATTATTAATTGGCTTGAAGTGACATCATCAACTATATTGATTATTACATACAACAATTTGATATGGTCAACCTGATTCTGAAGTGGGTCAGAACTAAAAGTTATCTATTGATAATCTTAATCTGTTTAATTCTCTTAAGATTACTTTGTGCCTTGTGATATCCTTGTTTAGCTGCTTTCCGATACAGCTCAAGTGCTTTTTGAATGTTTTTTTCCACTCCTGTCCCATTCTCATAGCAATTGCCAAGATTATTTTGTGCCATAGCATCTCCTTGTTTAGCTGCTTTCCAATACAGCTCAACTGCTTTTTGAATATTCTTCTCCACCCCTGTCCCATTATCATAACAAACACCAAGATTATATTGTGCCCTGGCATGCCTTTGTTCAGCTGCTTTCTGATACAATTCAACTGCTTTTTGAACATTCTTTTCCACTCCTCTCCCCCTAATATAACAAACACCAAGATTGATTTGTGCATTAGCATGCCCTTGTTCAGCTGCTTCCTGATACAACTCAACTGCTTTTTGAACATTCTTTTTCACCCCTGTACCCTTTTCATAGCAAACACCAAGACTAAATTGTGCATTGGCATGCCCTTGTTTGGCTGCTTTTTGATACAACTTGATTGCTTTTTGAATGTTCTTTTCCACTCCTGTCCCATATTCATAGCAAAAACCAAGGCTATTCTGTGCCATGGCATCTCCTTGTTCAGCTGCTTTCTGATACAACTCAACTGTTTTTTGAATGTTTTTCTCTACACCTGTCCCATTACAATGGCAAATACCAAGATAATATTGTGCTGTAACATTGCCTGCCTTTGCTGCTTTTTGATACCATTGAACAGCCTGTTCAAGATCCTTTTCAGTTTCTATTCCATATGCATAGAAAAATCCAATCAGCCAAAAGCATTGTCCACAATCAGTATGAGTCTTTAATGTAGCAATTGAACTTTCTTGCTTATCATTGTTTAGTATCAGCCAAGTTTTGATAAAATCAGCTGTCTTATCTATAGATTTTCCACTAAGTTGTAGCTTGTTGCATAATATTGACAGCTTATTAGAAAGATCATGATCTTTATATTGGTTAGTATCACATTTTGGTAACTGGTTCAGTTTTACCATTATGTTTTTTAATCTATGATAGCATTGTTCACTGGTTGGCCGTTTTTCTGGATTGTTGTCCCAGCATTCTGTATATAAATTTTTATACTCTTCTGGTGTGCCTGGAACTACATCATGACGACCACCATTCAGTCTGTAGATTTGAATGTCAAAGTTAGTCTTAAATTTACTACATGGATATTCTCTACTGGATATTTCCCATAAAATAATCGCAAAGCTAAAAATGTCTGATCTTTCATCTCGTTTACTGTCAATGTCATTAAAGCATTTAGGATCAAGATATGCATAAGTTCCTTGGTGATCCGAGCGAGTCTTTCATTGTAATATTTTTTCAGATGTCCCAAAATCCGTGATTTTAGCCGTTTTCCCATGAATTAATACATTATTCGAAGACTTGTGAAAACATAAGAAAGTAAATATATCAATGTACCGTTTACACTAATGGAAATTGTATTTATAAGTAATACGCTTACCAAATCTTTATGCAAGATTCCAACTCTATGAATATGTCTCAAGCCGTTTATAATATCCAAACCTAGTTGGCAGTTAGCAGACCAATCTAGTTTGATAGCTGACATTGATAAGTATTCACGTAACGAGCCGTTGTTGGCATAATCCAAGACCATCAAGTATCTTCCTTTGATATCTATTAGAATTCAGAAAGCATTATATCCAAGCCTATTTTCTAATACATCGAATGTTTTCATCATACCTTTGCTAATGCCAAGGAATCGAGTTATGTTGGGATGGTCATCTACTGTACGATGGATTTTGAGCTAGAATATGAGTCATAAATATCAGGACCACAATTTCACAGACTCGGGTGCAATTCCACCGTACGCAATTACAAACCTCTTTTACAAAGCACTTAAAGAACTTGTCTTCGTCCCAATATTTGATCACCTTGTATGCCACAGTGATGCCCGATGTTGCTACCGTTGCTTTGAAAACTACACCAAATGCACCATGACCTATGTAGTCTTTATCAATTAAACCGTCATAAGGATAGAATCGAATGTATTCACTTTCAAGACTCTTCTCTAACCATTGCTTGTCAGAGGCAATTGATGACATTGTAACTGTTGATTTCTAAGTCTACCGCACACTCTTTAATTGACTATATACATCATCGTGTTACTACGCACAACAAACACACCGTGTACTAGAAATTGTCTTCGTGCGACAGAATGTATTCGCACGAGGCCCACAATCTTTATTGTCTATATCAATTTGGCTGGTGATACAATTATGACTTGATGTAAACAGACCCTGAAATGGTAAAAGCAACGGTAGAAAAAAATCAATACAGTCGTTAATTCGCAATACGCACATGCAACAAAGAGTAGTCAAAATTGAATCAGTCAAATGTATTAAATCAGACTTTAGAATACCAAAGACGCATCTATTAGAAAGTACAGAAGTAAGAATCTTTGTAGTGTTTAATAAACTAACATCAATAATAACGCTATTTGTGTGATATTTATTTACTCCTCTTCTGGCTAGTCTTATCCGGGACATAAAATAAGGTATTGCCAATCAATTGTCGTTGCAAATGAAGTTTAACATCCGAATTTCAATGTACGAGAGTGCATCAATTTTGAACCGCGATAATAAGTTAATCGTGATTTTGCAGCACATACCGGATAGTATTATTCTCGTAATGTCAAAGCGACTCAGAATAAAAGTGAATTTAGTTATATAATAACCAAGGCACTTTAACAATTATGGTTATAGAGAATGTTAAAGTAAACTTTTGTCTAGTTGGTTTTTGCTTGTTTTTTGGTTCATCGTTATCTGAACTATCTTTACCTGCTTGTCGTTTATGTTGACTTGTTTAGATTTGATAGCGTCATCTCAACCACAAATTTAATTCGACGTGTAGCTTAAATGATTTTTCTAATCGAAAAGGCATAATCAATTTTAGAATTAGCAAGGTTTTTCGTGTCAGTAAAAAAATTTATAAGATATAAAACGGTGTTTGTAATTTAAAAGCGCGGTTAGAGTTTTTATATATTTGTTAGAACAAAATATTAATATGTATAGTATAATAAATGGTCGTTAATATTCTTGCGGCAAGATAATACCTCAACTTTATCGAATATCTAAAATAGTTTAATTGGCGGTTGATAATGTTAATGTGACGTTGAAGACTTTCAACAACGGGCATGCGCTGAGAGGTATTATATAAGAAGGTGTCTTTGGCCGCGTATGCAAAATTTCGAGTAACGTCTTCGGAAAATTATAAGCCAAGTACTTAATTGGATCGATGTGGAATAAATTCATTGTATTAAATGAGAATCGTGCTATCAGCAGTATGGACAAGAATAGAAATGTACCCAATTCTCTAATAAAACCAGTTATAAGATTTAATGGAATGCACTAACGGTTGTGCAAGTATTATTCTATTCGGTACAGGTGCGTTAATAATGAAGCAGATTTGTGTGCATTGTGTAGTCGTGTACTGCACGTGCTGGTAACTTTCGCAAGCTGTGGCCCGAAGCGCTTTCAATTCAAATGGTCAAGGAAGTCGAACTTCCAAACCAACCAGCGCTTTGAAAGCGATCAGTTGTGTGGTCGATAAACCGTGTCGTTGTACCCAGTAGTTTACCATCATGCCGAGGACAAGATTATTTTTCTCCTATTAACAATAATAAGTTGGGGAAAACATGAGTAAACTGCATCATCAGAATCACGGACCAATGAAGGTCGTGCATGTCAAGCGGCAACCACCCGTCCGGATGTCACGCTTGTTCGATGACTTCACATCAACGTCCCATGTACCTATTCACCACAGCCGCCTGTGCGCACAGTGAGCATCAGACGACCCT
>CAJVPI010000547.1:0-26953 GCA_910592345.1 Paraglomus brasilianum
ATTATCATTAATAAAAATATTGTCGGTTATGGAATTATACAGGGAGTCTGCTGGTTTTCGCAAGCTCACGACAGTGTCGAGTGCATTTTGTGGGTCTACCCATTATTAAAGAGCGAAAAATTTTCGTTTTAGAGATCATATTTATCCAAAGTTCATGTGACACAATCCTTTCATTTTTGTTAAGGCCTTAAGAAATGGGCCTATTTTAAGATAAATTTTACCAGAAAAGGCTGAGCTTCTTTGACAATACCCTTTACTGTGCGATTTCAGCCTCAAACCCACAGATTGCTGCAGCTTCATGAATTGGGAATTTGTAGATTGCTTCAATTGTCATTGCTTCTTTATTCTTTTAAGTTTGAGTGACGGTGACTTTGGGAATTAATCGCAAGCAAAGAAAGTGGTAAGTATGCTGTGAATTCTTGCTCAATAGATCTTTACCTTCAGCAATCATGTCACTACAGAGTAAATTATATGTTAGCTACGTCGAAATGACAAAATAATAACGACTTTTTACGCCTTTTACTCTTTTGTAATTACCATTTGCCTCAACGTTAACGTTCTGCAAAGGAACGGGCCAAGGTCTCATCTACAAGTGGCTCTCGATATAAGAACCTTCGATATAAGAAACTTTCGATATAAGAAAGTATTTTTGCTGGACCCGATTTAAAATCTTATAACAAATGACTCTCGTTATAAGAGATTTTCGATATAAGAAAGGAATTTGTTGGGCCCCGATCACTTTCTTATATCGAGAGCCACTTGTATACAATTATTAACAGTTCACTTAACTTAAGATATGCTACAGAAAAGGCTCTACCCAAGATAAAGAGTCTTACCTCTAATATAGGAAATGATAGACATACAATTGATGATGGTACAGGGGTTAGAGGTACAGGGGTCAAATGCGATAGCACAGTACAGCGCTTATATAGGTATGTCATATTTTATTTAGTACAGCGTATTTAGAAAAAAAAGAACAGTACAGAATTTGAAAAGGTACAGTACAGAGCTTCTATATACCCGTTTCAAACGCAAAACTTTATTCAATTCGTATTTTACAATACGTACTATCCATTATAATCACAGACAGTGATCATTTGTTATTACTTGCGTGCGCCACCTAACAATCTATACACGGCGGTCCAACTACTGTTGATTTCGAATTTGACTAAGTTCCTTTTCCATGTTCAGCAATTCTCTCGTCATCTGTACCCGTTCACGTAGTAATTCGTTACGTTGTTGCTCTGCCTCGATATCAATATTTACACTAACGTTGACACTATTCAACGTAGATTCTTCTGAGCCCACGATTGGTGTTGCGTTGTCATGCGGCGTATTCTTCTAGTTGGAGTGTTCCTTATAGTATTATCTGTACTGTACCAAAAGTTGGAACGTATGGATGATTAAAAAAAGTACAGTACAGAATTCCAGGATACCGTTTAATGCAATCTTGCAGTTCGGCACAACTTGGGACAGGGCAAAACCTAACAATAGTGTAAAGTTCATTAAGAGACCTAAATGAATATGCAAATCACACAGCTATTTGTAACAAACAAACCTGTGCATTGTCAATTTTTTGCATTTCACCACTCTCGTTCATCCAAGCTATGCCAAAGAGTTATTGCATCCAGACCCGCTGCATAATATAAACGCGGGATTTACATAGTGACGGGTACGACATATACAGTCTAATAAAATAACAAGTACATCTTGGGGCGGGTTTAAGAGAGCTGTACAACAAGCAAGGCCTAAAAAAAAATGTCACGAGCCATTTGCTCGCAGGTGAAATGGATGGTCCAGGGCAAAATGTTTCTTTTGTGACTTAGAGTAGATTAAAGTTCGCTCGTAATGTTCCTTCACTCTGTGCCAGGTCTCTGTGGCGACGAGTTCGATAATGGTTGTTGCTCCGTTAGGAGACATGACCATTAAGTCAGAATACCCGCTGCGTGGCACGCCAGTCATCGTATATTTTCTCCCAAAAATTTTCTGTGACGTCACGCAATATTCTGGGTAAATCCTACTAATCTGCAAAAAAGGTTCTTCCTCTTTTTTCGTTACGGCTATACTCGGACGCCCCCTAACGTATCCTTTTAGCCTTTACGTGGTCTACCATTTTGAAAGTTTTGGATGGATGAATAGAGATTCACTCGTTAGATTCGCAAGGAAATATTAATTGGACTCCTTAACTATCAAATGTCTTGATGATAAATGTCTCGATTAGCTTACTGTCTCCATAATTTTGGCAGTCATGTCTAAGTTGCCAGCTTGCCTAAATGGTGGGTTCTATTTAGAGCAAAACTCTTGGTTAATAATAAGAGCCGAGGCATTTGATTTAATTAAGTTGAGTGTTTTTACTTTAATTTCTATCAATAGCCACCGAGGAGGATATTAGATATCTACTTGCTGCCCAGGCACATATTGGTGCCAAGAATCTAAATGTGAAAATGATTCCGTACGTGTGGAAGCGTCGCCCTGATGGTAAGCAAGGAATCCTGCCTTCGACGTCGACATTACATTAGAGTTACTTATCAATAATGCTACCATGATTGTCTCAATTTAACACGATATCCCATTCTTCATTTATCTTTGAAAGGCATCCACATAATCAACATAGGAAAGACATGGGAAAAGCTCGTCCTCGCGGCACGCATAATTGCTGCAATCGAAAACCCATCCGATGTAGTAGTCATCTCTGCTCGTCCATATGGCCAAAGAGCAGCACTCAAATTCGCTTCATACACAGGAGCTCAGGCAATTGCTGGAAGATTCACTCCAGGCACATTCACCAATTACATAACGCGTTCGTTCAAAGAACCTCGTTTGATCATAGTCACTGACCCACGTACCGACCATCAGGCTATCAAAGAGGCTTCTTACGTCAACATCCCGGTTATCGCTCTAGCCGATACAGACTCTCCGATGAGATTTGTCGATATCGCTATTCCAGCCAATAACAAAGCCAAGCATTCTATTGGATTGTTGTACTGGATGTTGGCCAGAGAAGTTAAACGTTTGAAGAATGAAATCTCCCGTGACAAACCATGGGATGTAATGGTTGATATGTTCTTCTATCGTGATCCTGAGGAAACGGAAAAAGATACTGAAGCTTTGGCACCTACCGAGAAAACTCCTCCTACATTTAATATGACTGACAGCAATTGGGATACTGAGAATGTTAGCAATGATTGGGAAGCAACCGGTACTGCTGCCATTGGAGGTGTCAATCCATCGATAGTCGCTGCGATCGCCACAAATAATCCAGCAAGCAGTGGATGGGATATGCCTGATACGGAAGAAACTGGTGGTGGCTGGGGAGACACTACCGGAACGTTTACCGCAGTCAGCGAACCACCATTTACCGCAGTAAGTGAACCATTTGCCGAGCCACCTGTTCCCGTGGAGCCACCACCAACATCTGTGTTTGATGAGAGCACATTCGACACTAGTGGAGGCGATTGGGCTGATGAGCCTACAAACAATCCTTCTAGCGGATGGGATTAAATGCCTAAACTAAGAAGAGAATATAGCTAAAGAGTAGGAGTGGTCTGTAAATGACTCAATTAGGTTCAATTCAAAGCATGACGAATAGTCGCATCTATCGATAATGATTTTAGAATATCTCACAAAGTGGCACTATTGGTTGAGTAAATTGGTTAGATTTATTCAATAATAATTTATCAGTTATCTCACTGCTGATTCATTACATGACTTGTTATATTTAGCACCATGCATATTTCTCATTCAGTAACCATTCTATGTCTCCGCTATTATCATGATACCATGCGAGCGATGGCAAGGAACGCTCTCTTTCTACGATCTCGATTTCGTCTTTGTTTAATACATCAGCGATATTCTTGTTCCATATAATTACTTTATCTAAATTGTGTTTCAATGCTTCCGTCTGAGCCTGTCTAAGCAAGGCCCTAGTTACCTGGTGATTGCTCCCATCTGTCCTCAACCTCAAAACTAACAATTCCTTTTCATTGAACTCATGACACCACAAAACGAATTCCAAACTATCATCTCTGCTCGACACAACGGTCCCCCACTCAGTAGGTTCGTCAATATCGCATGCATTTGCAAAATATTTAGCCCTCATATCCATCCATTCAATGCAAGAAGCACTCGGTACCACCGCCATGGCTCTCTGGCCAGTATATCTCATTTCTAGTTTAAGCAATCCACAATCTTTTTCAGCGATATGCTTGATATCGTTATATTTGATGGGAGTAAGGGTCACATTTCCCTCGTATTCAATTGGTTTAGACACATCGAGCCGAATTTCCGTATGAGAATATACTTGCCATCCTAGTCTCCTGTAGAACACTGGGCCAACGTCACTGTATAAAAACGAAAAGCTGGCTCCTTGTTCTTTGAGCTTATTTGATAGTAACAATAGCATTGTCGATGCATAACTATTGTTCCTATTTGACGGAGGAGTGAACACCGATGCGATGCTGTAACAAATATGTTCTTCAATTACGCCCGGAGAGATTGTGACAAAGGCTGTGCGTCTGAACGTCTCACATGAACTGATGATATCCAATGTATTAGGATCCTCTTTAGGTACTAATACCCACACAATGAAATTATCTCTTGTAAAATCAAGATTGGCTAAGATAGTCTCACGTTCGAAATACTGGTCTAATGAGAGTCCTTTACCCCATTCGACAAATGAGTTCCTGTTTGTTATCTTTGTTTGTTCGGCATTTGCCTTTACAATCGTCAAATGTGGATGTTTAAGCGCCATTTTGGACAGCGAATACCCGTCACGTGTATATGCAAAATTATAAATATATGTTGTGTCATGCCAAGTGATTATTTTAGTATAAGCAAATCAAATTGTATGATATCGAGTGTTTAGGAAATTGAAGTCATAGTAATTATGATGATTGTTTCAGAAAGTTTCAAAGATGGTAGGTTTCAAAGCATTATGAATTCCTCATGGCGCTTTCTTATAAATTAATTTAGTAATTTGAATACCGAGTTCAAGATATTTTTATTTTTATGTACCCGTCAATCATCTTTTTTTACACCATCCATTCTCCGATTGGGTCTTCTCATAGGGGGTTCCGCAATCAGAATCACATGACTTGGACTTTTCATCCGTCCAATAAGTATTGTGAAGCCCTCATATCTCTATCGTTGTCAAAGGACAGTTTAGAAAGTACTTGTGGACATTGATTATTTCATCTCATCTCTTAGTAAAACAACCCATGCCGAGTTCGGATGACGACGTTCCCCTCGCTGCTCGCAAGAACAGAAAAGCGGCAACAAGGAAACAACCTTCGCGAGGTATTATAATACTTCATGTTACGTACTTTAAATATTCAACCAGATTCCAGAACATTGCTCATACCTGCTGTCCTCTACAGTCACTCCGAAAAAAGCAGCGACTAAAAACAATAAAACTCAGGTATAAGTAATAGACGAATGTACAGCTACCTAAGGCTTTACTTTCTGTGATGTATAAAAAGTATCATCTCTTGCGCTATTGTTCTTCGAGCTTGTCCATACGCAACTAATCCTTCACGTCCATATCAGACTAAAAGAAAGCGCGTAGATTCGGACTCCGAGTTCGAGATTAAATCTTCGTCGGCCAAAGCAAACAGTAGCAAAACAAACGGTACATCGAAGAAAGCCGGACCACTGCAGAAGAAAAATAAGAAACGGAACAATGAAAGCGATGATGACTTTGTTCCTAATGGTATAAAAGTCGAGAAAGACATCGACGGCGATGTTATAATGAAAGATGTTAAGGTTAAGGGGATCGAAAAAGAAGAATCTGAAGATGATATTCCTCTTGCTAAGCTAACAATTTACAAGAAGAGTAAGTATGCGTTTGTTTGGTATTGAGAGAGCTCCTATATATTGATGATTCAAACTCTAATTGTTAATATTTCATTTTGTGCAGGAAATTCAAAGGCAAGCTATACGTATTTATGTATATCACCGATAATAAAGTCCGTTCTCGTCATTTTACTAACTTTATTACCCGTATTGCATATTACGAAAACACAATCTTTCCTCATCAAAAAATCGATAATAGGGCAAAACAAATGGTGTCACACCTAAGCGCACAAAGAGTGCAAAGGATGTTGGGAGTAAAAAGAAAGGGAAAGCCATTGTTAAGAAGGAAGAGGAATATGAAGATAGCGACGATGATGAAGGCTATAGATGGTGGGAGCAGGAGAATGCTGAGAATGATGGATCAGCCAAATGGCAGACTTTAGGACATAACGGAGTGTACTTCCCGCCTGAGTATCAACCTCATGGAGTTAAAATGAAATATAAAAGTGAGCAACTGGCACATTTATGTCGAATATGCGTATGCAGCGAACGCATGACTGACGGTTTGGATCGAATTCTTTTCGGATATCATAGATAAGGAGATATACCTGACACCAGAAGCAGAAGAAGTTGCGACGTTCTATGCCGCTATGCTCGACACCGACTATGTTAAAAAGGAAAAATTTAGGGCAAATTTCTTCCGAGACTGGTTGGCAGTCTTAAAAAATTCAAAAGAGGTTTATGGCTAACTATTTTATCATATGATTCTGCTTTAGTGGGCAATTTTAACTCGATTTCTTTGAATGTAGAACCCAAAGATCGAAAGCTTGGAAAAATGTGACTTCACTCCCATATATGAATATCTTCAGAGAGAAAAGGAACGCAAAAAATCCATGTCTAAAGAGGAAAAGCAATTACTCAAGCAAGAGAAATTGGCGCTTGAAGAGAAATATGGTTATTGTAAACTTGATGGTCGTACAGAAAAAGTGGGGAACTTTAGAATCGAACCTCCAAATCTATTCAGAGGTCGGGGGGACCACCCAAAGAGCGGGAGTCTAAAGGTATGTACTGTATGATATACTTTCGGTTATGCATATGTAGATCGAACTCTGCGTACTAACTTTACATTAATTATAGAAAAGAGTTTTGCCTGAAGAGGTTACTATTAATATCGGTAAAAACTCACGGATTCCTCCACCGCCTCCTGGACATGCATGGGGTAATGTTGTCCATGACAATACTGTTACTTGGCTAGCTACTTGGAAAGAAAACGTCAATGAATCTGTGAAATACGTATTTTTGGCTGCCACTAGTTCGCTTAAAGGTCAAAGTGACTTGAAGAAGTTTGAGAAGGCGCGTGAGCTCAAGGTATTCATTTGAGAAATACTTTGAGATCTCCAACAATTGTTATTCGATAATTAAAAGACCTTATAAATAACTTGTTTGTTTATCTAATGTCTCATTGCTTTTATAGAAATATGTCAGTAAAATACGATCAGACTATAAGCGTGATCTCAAAGACAAATATATGGCTATTCGCCAACGTGCTACTGCTATGTATCTCATCGATCGGTTTGCTCTTAGAGCAGGAAATGAGAAGAACGATGCAAAGGAAGCAGATACTGTTGGTTGTTGTTCTTTACGCTGCGAACATGTGACTCTTGAACCACCGAAGGCAGTTATCTTCGACTTTTTGGGTAAAGACTCTATTAGATATTATAACAAAGTCGAAGTTGAAGATCAAGTTTTTAAGAATCTTCGATTATTTACTCGATCGCCAAAGGAGCCAAAACATCCCCTGTTCGATCGATTGAATGTAAGTTAATGTCAAATTTATTATTGGCTTTATATCGCTTGATAAATACTTCAACCAAACTATTATTTCATTTCGTTAGACTTCGCTCTTGAACAAGCATCTTCAGACATATATGGATGGGCTTACAGCCAAAGTCTTCCGTACATACAATGCTTCCTATGTGTTCCAGAAGGAGTTGGATGCAAACACACCGATTGATGGATCCATTCATGACAAGATTTTGGCATACAATCGAGCTAATCGGCAGGTGGCTGTTCTTTGTAACCATCAGCGAAGTGTCAGTAAAGCACACGAGAATCAAATGGGTAGAATAAAAGATAAAGTAAGTCTTCCGTGCAAATAATATAACAACAATTGTTTACAATATAATAATTCAGTCGATAATAGTTGTAATGTGTTATGTCTGAGTTACGATTTAATGACTGATTGAAACGATTTGTCTGATAGATACGGGCTTTGAAATACCAGAAGATGAAGTTGAAGAAAACTATCCTAACAATAGATCCCAAACAGAAGAAGAAACGTCCTGATTTATTACAAGATGAATCAGATTTAGAGGAAGATTGGATAATTGAATACGAGAAACAATTAATCGAGAAAGAGCGAGAGAAAGTACGAACTAAATTTGAAAAAGATAACGAGAAACTCATCGCTGATGGCAAGAAACCGCGATCAGATAAAGAACTCGATTCACTTCTTAAAGAAGTTGGCGAGAAGGCCAAGCAGCTTTCAAAAGAGCGAAAGACTGGCAAGGTGGAACCAAAACGAGGACAAACCCTCGAAAAGTTGGAAGCAAACATTGTAAAATTAGATGAGAGGATCAATGCAGCAAAGATTGCGATGGTTGATAAGGATGAGAACAAGGAGACAGCGTTGAGCACATCAAAGATTAATTATATTGATCCTCGTATTTCGGCTGCATGGTGCTACAAACACAAAGTGCCAATTGATAAAATCTTTAACAAGAGTTTAAGAGAGAAGTTTAAGTGGGCGATGGATATTAGTCCGGATTGGGTAAGTGATGATGGGTGATGGGAGCCGTAATGTATAATATTTCTAATAGTATATTAACACTATTGCCCTCTTCGTTTATAGGAGTTCTAATTCCTTAATTTGTCCCAGGCCACGACCTTCGAGATAACAAAATTTCTCGCCTTCCCTTTGCAATTAAACTTTATACAGTCAACCCTCCATTTAAGCACGCTCTCGGGAATGGGTGGAGCGTGCTTGAATAGAGGGATACATGAATAGAGGGTTAGCATTTGATTGGTTACACGTGATTGATCAACAGATATTTATTTAATCGTAAAAAGATAAGAGTAACTATTATTGCTTGCTGATTAAAAAACTCGTCATGTTCATTGATTTAAACTAATGTAATGATCTAGTGCATTAATATGTTGAATAAGTCTTTAGAATCTTCTTGCTGTTGTAGAAAGAATGAATAGCTTCCAAACTTCTTGCAATTGGTAATTCAATACCATCATTAACTTTGCTGTCGTCAACATGCATATTTGATGGTTTCTCTGTATATTTCAACAAATTCCCCAATAAAGTTATCATCATCGGGCACTTCATAAACTGTTTCTTCTGGATAATTCAAAATCCGCAACTACGTGAGCTCGCTGAATGTTGGTGAATTGTTGCAAGAAAGACTTGGACGCCGCGGCGAGACGGCGATATGGACAGTAGAGAGCGTAGTATGTGATTATGATGAGGTGGGATATGGGCGATGGTAAAGCTCACTTGGCTGAGCATTGACGTTAACTGGAAGAATACTAGTGTGATTCGAACAATTGCCGATAGTTAACGGTGTTATTTCTTTCTGTAATTTATTGCTTGCTGCACGTCCATTTTCAAGTCCTTAATGTTCTTTCCTTTATGGTCACTTAAAATCCATCTGATATGCAGGCTATAGTAGTGTCTTTTGAACGAGTTTATAATTCCCGCATCCATCGGCCGTGTATTCGGATGTAAAAAGAAAGTGTCAACGTAAACATTCGAAAGAACAACACGATCCGTCTTATGGCTCGGGAAATTATCCAAAACTCATTGGATTACTAAACTCTTGAAGCCATTCTTGAAAAATAGCAGCCATTATCCAAGTCTTTTATTGGACAATATGTCACTGGTAAACTATTAATGCTGGTAAGGGTGGGGTCGTTGCAAAACCATCGGCGTTCGCACATAAATCAATAGCTAGCCTTTCTTTATCCTTTTTACGTCCAGCAAAACTCTATTTCTCCTCCTCTCAGCAAAGATCCAGACCATTCGATAAATCTCAGGGTGACGATTGTTAGAATCTGCAATCCTACATTGATCCTTCTCTTCGGTCCAGCTCTAGACTGTAAAAAATGCCAGTTTCATCCTTATTGTAAATTAGTTCAAGTGGACAGGTTTTGCATGTACTTTTCAATAACGGTAAGGCATCGACGATAGTAGCTGGCCCATGAAGTTTCGGCAGACGACAGTCTTTAAATTTTTGGAGCCAACCAGCAGAAAACTTCAATGTCCATCCATTGGCACTGACATAACTCTGCCGTTTACTACAACTAATAGAGCTCCTTAACGGCGTGTCCTTCAAGGCCGCCTGAATTGTTGGCATAATTATAGTGTTCACATATGTGCTTTCGTTCACCTGATTCATTCTTAAACACAGGATTGTTCCAACAGTTTTTTCTAATAGGAATTCCGCGGCAATTAAACCTAATAATTTCGAGCATGCCGAACTAATGTGGACGAAGTGCATAGCCGATGTCTTGGTAAACTAAAAATAAATTCTTTAAAAGCAAGTTCATGTCACTTAATATAAGCAACTTCCATGTTGATGTTTTTGCGTGAGGTGTTGTAGCGATGACACGACAAGCAATACAGCTACATTTTGTTGATGAAGTGGAAACACGTGTTATAATAACGTACATACAATCTGCATGTAATTATAGTCGAAAAATGCTCCCACTTTAATAAAGTATCGAAAATTTATAATAATTCAAATTGCCCCAGTCTATTAAACGATAACACTATTACAAGGTCGATACCGATTTCGGTTAATTCAACTATATACGTTAATGACGACAAAAATTACCCTCTATTATTAATAAAGACGTCAAATAACGTCTTTGTTTATTTTTGTTTCTCTGTCACGAACAGTTCCTTATTCATACATGAAGATAACGACTTAGTTAAATTGTTAAGAAATCGACAAAGATTTCTTTCAAGTTGACAAGGTATAAGGGTATGTATAATGAAGGATGTTTAAATGGAGAAATGCTTTGGTCGTCGAATCATGATTGTGCGACCATCCAATTGCATTATATCCCATTAGAGATCAAGAGACGTAACTTGATAGAGCAACAAAATTGTCGGGACACAAGCAAAAGCGACGGCCCACAGTGGTATCGAATGGATAGGATAAAGACAATAGTGTAATTTTTATATTAGTGAGATTGATTCAATGTCGAGCCAAGATTATTATACAAAGGTTCCTAATAGAATAAATCTTAGTCATAGCGAGAATGTACAGCGTGTAACAAAAAAAACCGTAATTACAAATATGTAACCTCTATAACAAATAACACAAATAATAGCTCGTTTAAAAGCTAAAGAGATGTAGACTCTATTATTGAGAAGTCAATTTGAAATATGCTTTCCTTTAGTTTTTAAACAGGCTTACATTCTCGTTTTATAAAGCTTGAAAATTAAATTATAGTCTGCTCTGGTCAAATTACCCACCCTCAACCATCATTGATTCTGTTCAGCCAAATTTTCCGCGGTTTGACGTTTCCATACTTTCCTTTTACTTATGCCATAAGTTTATCCAGGCACAAGTCAGGAGTATTGGCATAGTCTGTAAGGTATGTAATAAATTGACTAAGTGACTTGTATGCTATCTATCTTAAAATAATTTAGAACATAGTGAAACGATGAGAATGTTATAAGCAGTTGTAATTTCGCAAGCTAACAGCATCGATCAATGTCGCATCAGATTATTGATATAATTCACAATCCTCAGTTCGATCAATTATATTAATTAGAGTAGCTCTTCGTACTCAATAATTTATATTTATTGGTTTAGCATATAATTAGTATTCCATCGTTACTAATGGAAATTCGATCTTATCCATCGAATTCTGAGTTGGCAAAAATACGACTGCTAATTAATTGTCTGCAAGCGCGTTACTTTGATGTAAACATTCCCCGATCGTACCTACAGACTATCGAATTAATTCGAATGTACTAATCGTGAGTATAGAAAACCTAATTTAAAGTCACTAACTGTAATTATAGGTTTAGCGGAGTAGAGGTATTGCCAGCCTCATTTGAAGAAGTTAATTACCACGGGAGAGCGATTGGCAATTAACCTTGAGATTTGACCCATAAATTAAGTGCCACACAATCTTTCCTCAAATCATGTTTTGCTGTCAACGCCACAACGTGATGAAATTTGTGACGTTGTTACAAGATTGATCAAGCTCCTGCATTACTGACGTCACATATTCGCATTTCATACAGTTGTTCGACCGATCAATCCAAATTCATCTACCTCCTTTGCTCTTCGCTTGCTCAATCTCAGACACACGCACATACATAAACATAGATACACAAATAGTATGTCGACATTCGACGAAGAGCTGTTAGACTTCAATATAGATGAGGAGCTGAAAGCTCTAGGGGTCGAACTAGAAGAATCTGAAATCCCAAAAGCAGGCAAATACTTTTTAGAGTACTGAACGAGTGATAGATATATTATATGATGAATTTCTTTCAGCATAAACAACGACATTTAACCTCTGTTCAACAAGAATGAAACTGACACCTGTGCCTCTTATCTATAGAAACCACCAATAAGGACGATGGTGGGCAAGCATCGCCCAAGGAGCTCAACTTGGAAGAAGAAATATGCAATTTTGATCTCCTTGATGACATCGAACTAGACACAACAATCGGAAGCAGCTCTATTGATAGTGAAATATTGATGGAACTCGGTATTGAGGATTTCATGTCATCAATAACCGATGCCGAACCAAAAGATAATAGTATAACAACAGAAAAAGAAGAGAACATTAAAGATAATGAAGAAGCATCGTCACAAACAAAACAGATCGCAGAAACAGACGTGGTCGTAGACGTAACTTCCTCTATTGATACATCAAATGCACAAACAAAGTCGTCCCAATCTATAACGCCAAAGGTGAAACCGAGCCCACAAAAGCCATCCGAAGGGAGTTCGAAGATAATACCCACAAAATCGACGACTGTTGAGAAAGAAGAAGGTGAAATAAGCGGTATCGGTGCGAAACAACAATACAACACTCAATCAGTGCAGAAAACAATGAACTCGCAACAGTTAGGTCGTGGTCGTGGTGCAAGGAGGACCGATTGGCGGCCGATTTATCGTCCTGGTTTTGGACCTGGTGTAGAGGCATTGACTGGGATGCCAATGAACCACCAGTTGCCAATGGCCGAAATGCCAATTATGGGAATGCACCCGGGTGAATTTCCGCAAATTTTGAGTCATAATATTCACGTAAATCCGTCGTTTGCGGGACGGGTGCGGCCGTTTGGAATGGTATTTCATACTCCCTTTGGCGCAACTGCGCCACCATTGATGACTTATCAAGGACCAATGGCCCCACAATTTATCGGACGAACAAACGGTTTTCCACGCCACAACGGACTAAACAATTTCGGTCAGCACCATCTCCATATGCAGCACAATCAACATAACATCGGTCAACATAGTCAACACAATCAGCTTGTGCCACAGAATGATTGGAGATTGACACAAAATCAAATGCAGACACAAATTTCCCAAATGGCAAATAAGCGCAAGACTCCTACAGATGGATTTGAACAGAAAGAACAAGATACTAACAAGCGAACTGTTGCCAAATCTGTGAACAAGAATACCTCGGCATCTACAAATTTGTCTCCGAAGTCTGCAAACAATGTCTCTCCTAAAATCACTGCTACGGCATCTGCTAAGACTGTGGCCAATGCAGCTGCTAAGAGTGCAGCTAGTGCGTCTGCAAAAGGTGCTGCAAATGCATCGAGTAAAACTCAAACCAATGCACAAACGAAGAACCAGGTCGAATCACCAAGAAGCCAGACTAATATATCGGGCAAATCCAAAACTGATTCTTTGACAATGATTCAGTCTAACGCCGCCAGATTGCCAGCAAACCCATCCGCAAAGATGTCTAATGCTTCGACAAGATATCCCAATGTGACTGCCGGATCGGGAAAGAACGAATTTAATGTGGCATCAAAGAACACAGCTGGTAAGGGCGAAATGAACGCAACGAAAAACGCAGCGAAAAGGAGCCAGCCCGCTTCATCGATAAGAGCATCATATAATCAGTCTGCAAAGCCGTCTAATTCACAAGGTTCCAGTCATGTAAATAACACGGCCGACTCGTCATCTAGTGTGACGAATATGACGAACTCATCTTCACCGTTAGCAAACGCAAGATCTTCTTTAGCCGGTAGACTCAGCCGAAGAAAACAAGGGGATCCTGTAGCTGACAACACAGCCACGTCACCCAGAGAATCTGCCAACAGTGCGAACAAACGGAAAGCGGAGAAGACGGATCTGCCCAAGGACGGCGGAGATAGAAAAAAAGCTGTCGTTGATGAGGCAGAAAGATCAGGTGTACCTATAACTCGTCCTTCAAGAGCTCATAACGAGGCGGGACGAGGAAACAATGCTAATGCTGGTATTAAGACTGAAACCAAACCATCGCCTGGTACACATGTGGTTATTAGTAACATTACTGGAGATGTCACTCAGCGAGAGATACAACGTATGGCCTCAGAGGTACCGAATGGTTATTTGGTTAGTATTCAGTCAATATATGACGGCTGTAATATTAATCCTATTAGCAAGTTTATTTAATTATTTAATTTCATATAGACTGTACAAATCGATCGTGTTGGACAAAAAGCCAGCATTGTCTTTAAATCTCCCGAAGGTGCAAAAATATTCCGTCGTAAATTTAATAAGTACGCACGATTTTTCCTATTTGGTCAATTTCCATACTCCAATTCATCTGTTAACCATACCTTTTTTTTTCTTATAGGAGTGTACTTGGGGGTGTTAACATAGATATCAAGATTACTAGCAATAAATATGACTAGGACCTTGGGAAATATTTTTGTTTATTTTATGTTGGAAGAAATCTTTTAGGAACTACTCTCGAAGTTATGAAGTCTATCTCTCGGTAAGATGATAAGTTTGCGTGGAAAGAGCCCAATACTGGTCAGCGGATACAGTATCAAGGGAAGGAGTATATATAGCGTAAGGTGAATCTTTGAGGGTGTTCGCCCTTTTTTTTTTTAGTCCGCCCTTCTTTTTTTAGTCCTTCCTCCGCCTTTCTTTTTTTAGTCCTTCCTCCGCCTTCCTTATTATTCTCTCCCCCACAATGACTTCAAAATTCTGTTGACTTTATCACTCAATGTATTGCTTGCAACTCAACAACGAGCATTTCCGTTGGGTGGGATTTGACTTAATTTCTATCTGGGAACATTGTATTAGTATTCATCGAAGCAATTATGTTTGGAGTGTAGTTATATTGAAAGACTTCAGAAGCGAATTACTTTATAAATATTGTCGGTGACAATACCGTCACGGTACTTGTATAGAGCAAGTTTATTATATTACTATTACTATTTCTATTTTTGCTTTTATTTCTTTTCCTTTCCTTCAATGTTATTTATTTTCTTATTTTCTATTTCAGTTTCTTATTTTTCCATTATATATTTTACCCGATTACCTTTCTCTTTCGTGATTCATAAGATCACAATTCGAAGGCCATCAGCCTTTCCCCGATTTGCTTAATCTTACTCGGTTTCATGGACTATTTTATTTTCTTGCTATCATGTATCCTAGTTAAGTGGCAGTCGCCAAAGAATAACGAAAGAAAGTCAACGCTGACATTGATTTGGCAGCGATTGTATATAGAAAACCAAATTCTTTTCTAGCCTTTGTTTTTCTGATTATAATTCATTTAGAGCATCAACACAACGGCTAAGAATCTCCAATAGACAACTGAACGAGTTATATCAGGCTGTAATTATATCGACGAATCTATAGAATGATTTAGTTTTTAGATGAGGAAGTACGCAATTTCCTCATCCAAAGAGTAAATCCCAAATGGGTATTAGAACTAATTTGTACATACTAATATACTCTCCACCATCGTATTTCCAAATTCATCAATAAAGTTATCAATAGAGCCAACGAATGGCTCTTGAATGCGTTCTTGTATTATTTCTTGAACGTGAAACAAACATTAAGAGTTTTCAGAAAATGAGAGGAGTCGTTTACTGATGACGGAAACATTAAGACAGGAAGTCTGTCGAGCAGCAAAAGTAGACTGAAGGAACGGTTCATGATCTCCGCATGTCACACAGCATCCAGAAATCAGAACTCTTAATGAGAGGTTACGAGTGGATTTTAATTCACGGTTTATTGACCCCGCGCAAGTGGGTTCTTAATGTGCGCTATTGTATCCATGATTACCGTTAGGCCTAGTACATCACATTATAAGTAAACGTATGCATTATAACCATAATAATTCGACAATTGCAACCATTTGATCTTTTGATCATCATTCTAATATCTTTTGAAGTTAAAGTCCTGTGCATTTCCAGACAGATCTTGAGCCAGATTATCCGATTTTTCTTTAATACCAATTAAGGATAGCGGTGGTGGTCATGTTTGAAAGTCGGTTTCAAAAGGAGAACGAGATATCCTATAGACGAATAGGTGTATATTACGTTATTATAATAATAACAAATAATAGGAGTCTTAATAATGGAATGCCCCATCATTAGTTAACGCTGAAATTCATATAACTTTCAATTCTTAAACATTAGCTTAGTGTCAGCAACATAGTACGGTTCTACAGAACAAAATAACCTGTCTTTGGGAGATGATTGTAGAGACCCGAGGGTAGTGCAAGTAAACATTGCATTGACTTATTCTTTCCTGCTAATAAATGATATTATTACGGGAATTCTGGCTATTCGATATCTTATATATTTAGTTTCGATTAGATCAATGAATTATTGTTTTCAGTTTTCAATTCCTTCCTCAATACTTACTATTATCCCTGATCTTTTGAAGTCAGCGCTCATTGAGCAATATTCGGTCTTTGTTAGTTGACACATTTAAACAGGACGTTGTTCATTATCGCATTGATGGTGAATTCAGTCATTGATATTAATATTTCACAAGAAATTCATAACAATCTAGCGTTGATTACTCATTCTCGATCCATTTTTGCTGCTTGACAACTTTTCACAATTGAATTTCTGACATGTTGGGTCGGGCAAAGTTGCCGGCTATTTTGAATTTCAAGCCTGCGAATATTTGTACGCTCTTAATCAAATGCACTAATTGGATGATGTGACCAGCACGGAAAAAATATTAGTGTACGCGTCATGTAAAACTCGCGACGTGATATAATACATAGAGAAGTCTTTACAAGTTAATACAATGTCTCCCGAAAGTTCAAACTCACTTGCAAATAATGTAAGAAAGCGAAAAACAAAAAGCCAAACTACAGAACAGCACACGAAGAAGAAGAGTCTAAAACAGAAGAGCGTAGAGAATAGTACGTATGAAATCTCAGACACAAGCCTAATACGCCACTAAACGTCGGATGCTTTATCGTTGATAAATTTACACCATTATTAAGGCATTCAATTCGTGTACATCTTTATTAGAATCTCTTCACGAATATTATATTCTTAAACCGAATGAAATAGAAGAAGACGAGAAATTCGAGTTAGTCGGAGAAGACCCTGTTGAGCAGATGGATGAATATGGAAGAGAGACAATCAGATGTCGCACTATCGATGATTTTGTTGCGTACGACTTGGCACGAAATAACAAATTCATCTGTATTGAAGAACACGACACGGGAGATACCGATATGAGAGTTTCAGGGATAGTCAAACCTATCTGGGAAGAAGATGATGATGATGAAGAATATGATGATGATGACAATGAAAAAGAAAAAGGCGATTATGACAGAGTTCAATTAAGTTTTATATTCTGCTATCAGATTGAATATACCGAAGATGAACAAAGGTAATGCACATATTGTATATAGGATCAAGTTAGAGACAATAGACGTGCGTATTGTTTCATCTGGTTTTTTTCTTCCCCTTTTTTTTTTGTAGTGAAGTATGGCTACGCACTCAATTTGCATGGTATAAGCTTCTTAATCCAGCACCTGAATATATACAATACTTTGATTCTTTATTCAAACGAGTCAAACTCACCAACAAGGTCATTCTCTCCATGGCGACCGATACGTCAACCACATACGATGAATTTATCTCCCACAAACTTAATAACAACTCTTCATCAGCAAGCGAAAGTAATTGTATAAATCACTTCACCGCACAAGATATCAAAGATAATTTAGATTTTATTGTCAATGAGTGTACCGAATGGCTCAATCAACAGTGTATACCTGAATTGGCTGATTGTCCGTTATATAATACGTTAAGGAGGATGATGAAGTCAAGCAAATCCAATAACACTATTCAGAATGAAGTAATGGAACGAAGAGCCAACTGTAATATAAAGTTCAGCACTGAGAAAACCAGTCAAATATGCGTTACGCCTTTTATTAAGAACTTAACCGGAGGTCTATTCGCACGTGATTCAATAACAGTTAAATCAACAACACTCGATTCTGACAAGGAGCAAATGATGTCAGTTGATGTAGGCCCACTGGTAGTGGATAGTCACAATACTCACGACATACAATGGGTGGGTACTCCGACAGCGCGTAACAAATTACGTGTTTATTATAATTCAGGTATCATCAATGGAGAATTGTTCCATTCTGGGGATATCGTATATGTCAAGAACGACAGAACGAAGGCACCAGTGTTTGCTAAAATAATGTATATGTTCGAAGATAGTTCACGAAATAAACTATTCCACGCAAGATTTTTTATACATGGTAGGGATACTGTGCTCGAAGAACTTGCTGACACGAGAGAACTATTCTTACTGAATAGTTGTTCTGATAGACTGCTGGAACATATATTAAGCAAAGCCAAAGTCAAATGTCTCGATCAGAAAGAATCGGGATCGACACAGTCTAATGATGCAGTCTACTTTTATCGCTTTTGGTATGATGAAGAATATGCTGTGTTTGAAGACGTAAGATCACACGAGAACGATGATTTTGTCTTCGTTCATTGTAAAGATAGAGAACGTTGTCATTCATGCGAAAAAAGAATGGATGAGGAATTTAACAGCGTACCAAGATGGATAGGAAATAATATTCAGGACGGCGTCAAGTGCAAAAAACAAGAATATCACGTAAATGACTTTGTATTCTTAAATACAAGTAACACAGAAGCACCATATGATATTGGGCAGATAGCAGAGGTGTTGTTGGACGTGGGGAATAAAGAGAATATTGCTAGATTAACAACGTCAAATTCGAAAGGAAAGCCCGATAACAAACTGAAACCAGCATATGCTAAACTAGTTGTCAGACGCCTCGGTAGATACGACGATATTATCAAGCTTAAGCACAAGAATAGAGCCCCAACGGAACCAATACGAGAAGTACGAGATGCACGCAAACTTTATTTCACCGATGAACTGCGTGTTGTCACCGTTGATAGCCTGGAGGGAGTATGTTGGGTAATGCATTACGACGATATTGATGATTTGGACGCCTATAAAGATGAACCGGATACATTTTACGTATGCGCGAAGTCGTCTAAGATATCGGATGCTGAAAATATGGAAAGTATAGGGAAGGATAGCTTTCCTGTATGTAGTAAATGTCGCGAAAGGCGTACAGAGCGTATGCTGAAGTTTAAGGAATTTATGAAGCATACTCGGGAAACGAACAGGAAATTAAAAGCGATGGATATATTTTCAGGATGCGGCGGTATCACTATTGGAATGGATAAAACTGGGGTTGTGGATACGAGATGGGCGATTGAACTCTCTGCAAGCGCTGCTTTAACGTTCAAGTAAGTATTGCATATCTAATGATATATGACATATAGGAAGAAGTTTGTAATATTACATTTGGTCAGAACTAATGATTTGTTATTTTTTTAGGGAGAATAACCCAGATGCTATTACATACAACCAGTGCGCTAATCGTCTTCTGGAGCGTGCAATTGCCGAACATGATCGGAAAGAAATTCCAGAAGACTTGCTTGATTTATCAGGCAACAAAATTCCGAGCATGCCAGCTCCGGGAGACGTTGAATTTATTTATTGTGGTCCACCATGGTAAATATGAAGCACTTAAACGAAAAACGAATTTATTTTGACAAATCCTGCTCAAAAATTAACGAAGTTTCTTTCCCTCTTCTCCGTTAGCCAAGGATTTAGTGGAGTTAATAGATGGAAAAAAGCTGACGACATAAAAAACTCGCTCGTCGCAACTGCTCTATCGTATGTAGATTACTATCGTCCAGAATACTTCCTCCTTGAGAATGTTCGTGGAATGCTAGCGTTCCGCTTGGGTGGTGAGCAGGATGGCCGCACGAAAATAAAAGGTGGTATAAGCATGGGCGTTGTGAAATTTATACTTCGTGCTCTAACTGCTATGGGCTATCAGACACGATTTGGTGTTCACCAAGCAGGACACTATGGAGTGCCTCAGAGCAGGCGACGGTTATTCTTTTGGGGTGCGAAGATCGGATCAAAGTTACCCGATTTTCCTCAGCCGATTACTTGTTTCTTATTCAATGGATCTGTAAATATAAGCATGCCGAATGGAAGGAGTTTCAGTTATATTAAGAGGACGGGTGGGAGAGCACCCCACGCAGCCATTACTGTTGGAGATGCTATTGATGATCTACCCGAATTCGAATACATTAATCCACATGAAATATATCCACCGACGGAAAAAGAGAAGAAGGAGAAACCAAGGTGGAAGAGGTTACATGTTAACACGATAGGATGGGTTGGTGATATGACCGTGACATATAAATCGCCGCCACTCTCGGAATTTCAGCGACAATGTCGGAAGGAGGCTAAGGAACTATGGAATCATGTAACTAGACCATTCAATAGTATTACCGTCGAGAGAGTCGTTCGTGTACCGCTCTTTCCTGGGGCTGATCACCATGGTATGTAGGTGGGCATAGTATCTTGTGTATTGAGAGGAAACAGATATATTATAAATTATATTTATATGTAGACTTGCCTGAGAAGCTGAGACCATGGTGTTTAAGTAATCCCAATTCGGCCGCCAGTAGACATGGTGGATGGAAAGGTCTATACGGTAGATTAGATTTCAACAAACATTTCTCAACTGCACTGACAGATGTCAATCCTATGGGCAAGACAGGCGTGAGTACAGTTTCCACGTATAACACATGTCTTAGTATAAGTAATTACGAAGGTACTAACAACAGTAACACTTGCAATTTTCTCTCGTGAAGACTGTGATTCATCCAAATCAGAGACGTATTCTCACGGTCCGAGAATGTGCCCGTGCTCAAGGTTTCCCAGATCATTTCGTATTCCACAGTGACAGAAACAACATGAGAGACTGTTATCGTCAGATAGGAAACGCTGTTCCTCCACCTCTTGCGTATGCTCTGGCGATGAAATTGGTTTACGTATTGTTTGTATCATCCACAAACAAATAAATACATTTAAAATCAGATTGTCGCCATTAACGTTGGTGGTATACATTAACCGGAGAACGAAAGTTACGACCGATAAATTTTGTAATAAACATGCAAGAGGCGATAGTGACAAGGACACCATGTCAATAATAATAACCGTTGTTGGCGAGACGTTTCAGATCTCTATTATCCAACCACACGGTCTGTCATATCAAGGATTCCGAATTCCTTCTTAATGAATAATACGTTTTAGATTCTGTGAGTAAACTGGTAACTTTAGTAGTAGAAACATGAAATACAGACGATAACAATTGTAAAGGTATGTCTTTGTAATCTGTTGATATCGAATATGCGTTTGTCCTCTAGTCGAATATCAAATGAATCAATACACACATGTTTCTCTCCAAAGTTTGTAATGTACTCAACTACATATCCACACATCTTGCTCTTCTCCTCTAGAATCAGTAAATCGGCGTTAGCTTCTATATAACATACTCATTATAGAATTACCTTTCTCGAGTGGCTATTTGTATGAACGGCGTAGGAATAATGAAGATGCCGCACATATATTATACATTCGATGTAAATGAAGCCGTAAGAATTGACAGTGTAGTATTAATTTATTGATAAGAATATGGGCTCTTTACACATTAGAGAATCTCCTTCTAAATACAAAAGAATTGCGTTCAAAAGTTCGTATAAACTCTTGCCACTTTAGATGATTAAATTACAAAAATGAAATAAAAAAACAAAACAAAACAAATCCTGAAAGTTTCAAATAATTTTTTGTTTCGAATTTCGCTTCCTGGCTATTTTAAGTCTTAAGCCGTAACTAGTTCTATATACGTCCCTCATCACTGGCTGTGTTAGTAATTTGAAAATCATCCTAGTTCTCATCTTGCCTATCTCTGTCCTCAAGGTCCGCATTTTCATCTATATTGTTCCTATCATGACTTCCACTGCTGCTCTCCTCAATATTGTCACGGTATTGTTCAGTATGTTCGTTTCCAATTTCCTTTTCACCAAATTCGTCACCATCATCTTCTACATCGCTGTCACCAAATGCATCAAACAGTTCTCGAGACGTCATAAAATACTTGTCCCCTGATCGCAAGGGTACCGACACATCGTCGTTATTTGATAGGTTAGGTGGCGCGAGTACGGAAAATTCATATGTATCGCGGGAAAAGAATTTATTGTGCGCAGATCCTGGAAATATGTCTTTCCTAAAGTAGACCACAGCTCCTATAGCAATAGCAATAATGACTGCTGCAAGAGTTCCGAAAATAGCATATATAATGGAGGGAGTAGGTGATAGCGGTGACGAAGGCGGCGATACGGAACCTGTTTCTGAGACAGCGTCGGTTTTGCTTGTTGTGCCATCTACCCAAGTTGGGTAGATAGGGACTGATGAATCAGATGTTATAGTTGAAGATGCTGCTGTTGTCTCCGATACTTGTGTTGATGATGTCTGTTCGTCATTTGATGTAGTTGGTTGTTGGTCGTCTGCGTAGGAAGGTTTGGTTTGGAATGGTGTTGGAGGAGCTATCTCGACATCTTTGGCATTTATTTGTTCGCCGTGGAATTTTATGCGCCAATCAATAAAAACGCCCCAAAATTTGGCTTCCTTAGTGTCGCGAACTTGGAGAGTCCATTCGCCAATTGGATTTTCATCCCTTTAAACAAGCATAGGTAATACAATACGTGAGGATGAATAGAGAAGTTAGAACAGCGATGAAACGAATACATTATGATGTAACATAATCAAAGGAAAAGAATAGTCGACAGAAGATTCTACTCTTATGGCAACTTACCAGTGTTTTACGCTCATAAAAGTCCAGTTAGACAATCCTTTCTGATGAGTATCAAACTTTCTCGCTTGTCCCAAATTGGAAACAATTTTGTTCGGACTGGTCAAATCCACTAGAATGTTTCCTCTCTTCTGATGTTCGATATTTACAGTGACGGTCACATGTTCCAACCTTCCTAGCGAAACGGTATCCAAGTCGTCCTGCGTGACTTTTATACTGCTTGATATGCCGACATCATTATGCGGGATTTTTTTATTAATCGTAATAGTGTGCATTGTAAGGTTAACTTGCGGGCCAAGGTTTTGAAACGTCTTTGCTTTTTGTATTATTGTATACGCATCCAGTTTGCCGTAGCCAAATTTATAACTGTATGGACGACCAGCTGCCGTTATTGACCAGTCAGTGTCTTCCTTGTTAAAGGGAATGGCAGAAGTGAGACTTAGGTATTGCATGTCTCGCCATGTAAGATCAGGGCGAATGGAAAGAACGAGAGCGAAGACTCCAGCAGCTATGGGAGCAGCCGCTGATGTGCCTCCATGTCTTCCTGTGCATTCACGTTTTCCTACATCCGTTGTGTACTGTAATACAAAGGAAGAGCATAGTGAGCATTACGTTATGAATCTAATTATAAAAAATTTGCAGTCGCGTACAACGTTTGCTAGTCAAGGCTTACAATAAAACTTCCGCTTCCACTGCTATAAGTAGTAACAAGCATAGCAGAACATTGTTCCGAGTAGTAAGGATGCAATCCCATTCTGTCTACAGAACCAACGGTGATTGTATAAATACTATTCGTGTATCCATCATAGTTACAATTATCCTGACTTCCTGCCCCATTTCCGGAAGCAAATACAAATATGCTTCCTTTGCCATTTCTTCCATTTTTAACGCCATTGATAAAAGCTTTCAGAATGAGTCCTTCAGGCGCTTCCGCTGATCTACCGTCATCAGAAGGACCCCAGCTACATGAATAGATATGATTTTTATGGAATTCATAATTGAGAGCGGTAGCTTCATCAACATCGGAAATTTCTTTGGATAGGATGCGGAGACCTATTAAACAAATTGGAACAGTCACGCAACATTGAATAAAGGAACGAGGCTACTTTTCGAGGATTCGAGCTGTTTAAAGTTATAATGCAAATAGAGATCGAAAGTCATGACGTGGATAGTAGTAACGACACTACGATACTATCGTCAGCCCCGATCCTCATATGCGACATCTAAGCCTTACCGGATACTTTTGCATCGAAAGCAACTCCAACACCACAGACGTCATTCTTCACGGCGGCAATTTCTCCAGCACATCGAGTTCCATGTGCATCATCACTCAACTTTGGTGAAGGAACCGGGTTATTGTCGTTAAAATCCCATGAGCCTTCTGCAAACTAGAAACAAGGAAAGAGCTTAATTAGATAATGGATACGAATAGAAAGATCAAATGTCTGTAGTTGATAGTACATAATTAGGCGCCAAGTCTTCGCTGTTCATGTCGAGACCATCGTCAACGAGAGCTACTATGACATCCTTCCCCGTGATTCCTGTATAGATGAGAAACAAAATGCGTATCAGTATGATAATTGGATAGTCGACAATGAGAAACAAAATAATGATTTACCCTCTTTCCATACGTCCGTCAGATTTAGATCATTGTGTTCAATCGGGTTATGCTTTCATTAAAAACACATTCAGGGTCAGTATGCAACGTTCATGTTATTGCTCCGTTGTATTCCATACATACCAAATGCCACTGATTGACAAATCCAGGATCCTCTATTCCTAACAAAGAAAATTCCGTCTTTTCGTCTTCACTCGGCTTGGGAACGGGCGGCGGTATGGGCCATCGTTTATGGCGCTTTCGCAGCACTTGTTTATCAATAGCCACTATACTGTCGATTACAGATTGATCTCGCCTACTTAGACCGTTTAATGCATAAGATCGTTTTTGCTTTAGCGTGTTGAATCTGTCGAGTACGCGATCATACTCAACCGAGCGCTTTGATGGAAATTCGTTTATTTGTTTAAATGAGCTAAATAGATGGTGGTCGACCAACTCCCCTATTTGCCCTTCCCATTCAATGTCCAGCAATGAAGCTATTTCCTGTGGAGTGACAAACGAGTCATCTAACACTTCTATAGCGTAGTAATATTTATTGTTGTAATCTCTTTTAGTGGGTTGCGCCGTTTGACTAGTGGCGAACAGTAATGCAAGCAGGACCAATATACACGATAAAAGCCTTCTCTCTATTAATGACATTCTTTTGATTCTATGGGTTATAGTAATAGTGATGAATTGATTAAAGGTACAGCAACTTTTATTTTTAGCAGTTTGGTACTAATCGAGAATTCGATCTGCTTGGAGGTTACACAAGTTCCAAATTTTGGTGAAAGTCAATTACTATGAGATCAGTAATTAGCCTTTGTAATGACCCATAGTCACGCTGTCAGAGACAATGCAATTTTTGTTGAAAGCCAATATGATTGGCCAATTACGATACATGTATTGCAATATCTTCGCTATAAATGTAAAGATACCTATTATAATTATTACTATTACTATCGCTAAAAAATATCGGTTTATCGAGTTGCGAGATCTATATCTCATATGTATTATCGGTTTTACGTGGAATTTATAATAATAATAATAATAATAATAATAATAACAACAATAATAATAATAAATTGCACGGGAATATCGGAGGTTTGACTGTAGATTATTATGTTCAGTAGTTAGTGTACTTATAAAGAAGTTTTTAAATGATGTGCATATAGACGGGGAGGGCAAAGTGGGCATGCTTGCAATAATAACAAAAAACCGGGCCATATTATGTCACGTGATTTGGGGTATGCTATTCATTCGACAATCGCAAATACAGTGTGTTACAAAAGTCTTTGGACATCTATTTTTAGCTATAGCATCCGAATGGCCGCATTAAATCACAAGATTAAAGAAAGGTAAAAACCAGGTAAAAAAATTAATAAGGAATGCGCTCCCCATTATTATCAATAATAAGCTGACAACGTTCCTTCATTGACCTAATTAAATTAATTATAATATATTGCGGAATACTATCCCATTCCTCCACCATAAACTGTTCTAATTCTGCAATATTTTTTGGTTGCCGCTTCTCCACTCTTCCCTTAACAATGGCCCATAAGTTTTCGATAGGGTTTAGATCAGGACTGTTTGCGGGCCAGTCCATAACGGTCGAAACATTATTTTGAAGAAATTCTTTGGCTACTCTGCTCGTATGTTTCGGATCGTTATCCTGTTGGAGTCGCCACTTCTTACCGAGCATCTTGTTAGCTTCAGGAAGATGTTTTCTTATGATATCGACATAAAATTGACCGGTCATGATTTCGCGAAAACAAAAGAGACTGGTCTTTCCTTTAATACAGAAACCGCCCCAGGCATTAATTCTGGTTCGGTCTTTAGGAATGGGACGAACTGGCCGAATATCTTTATACCAGTACTCTATCGTGTTCCGAAACAACCAAAATGATGTTTCGTCGGTAAAAAGTGTGCGATTTCAATTATCGTTAATATGTTTCTGGCCCATTCTATTCGTTTTTCCTTATGCTTTGTTGTGAGCATAGGCGTCGCTAGTGGACGTTTTTTGTCATATCCAAGATGAGCTAAATGCCGCAAAACTGTTACATAAGAGACATTTATACCCTTTAGCAACAGTTTATTGGCCAATGTTCTTGACAATATTGCCAAATTTCGTCTGACATATTGACCGAGAGCTTTCGAACATTCTGGTGTAATCTTTTTGGGACGACCCGAGCACTTTTTGTGGGCTGTACTCCCGGTTTTCTTCAAAATTATAATACAGTAACGTGCAAAAGTATCCTACCGGTTGTATCATCTAAACGTACATAATAATAACTCCTTAAATTTTCC